>VDFB02270651.1:585636659-585715711 GCA_007258455.2 Sequoia sempervirens | reverse complement strand
CATAAATCTTGTGTTATGTGATGCTCTTATGTTGCTGATTTGTGCTTATTTTCTGTTATCTTATGGTGATGTTATTATTTATATATTGCTGTTATAAGTTCACATAAGGTGGTGTTAATAAGCATGATATGTTGGTTGTTTTTTAGCATCATAAAGAATATGGATCTAACGATGGTAATTCCAAATTAAGGCAACTTAATTTTTCAGATTTGCATATAAGTTTTAGATTTTCATACTGCTGTAGTCCAAGCCTTGTATTTTATCCCTTGAAGTCATATTTGGATAGAGATTGAATTTCCCAACAATTGAACTTATTTATTTCTCATCATATGGTATCAAAGATGAAGGTTAACTAGGATCTGGGTATTCCTAAATTTTAATTTCTTAGCTTGGAAATATTGTGGAAATTTGTTAGAAGGAATTGGAGGTTGTTGGAAGGCATGTAGGGCTACAACAAATATTCTAAGAGTTAACTTTGTTTTGCAAATTTGTGGGATTGGAAGACACATATATTATCAATGTGATTTATATTGGGCATTGTAAGCTCGTGATTATGAGTCTTTATGGAGTTGGTTATGTTTTGGTAACTTGGAGCTCTTGTTTGACAATATATGTGCATCCTTTTGTTTTGTGGTTTTTCTACTTTACCTTGTGGTCATGTGCAGTGAGAAGGTGCTCATGTTGGATAGATACTAACATCCTAGTCACATGGAGAAACACCTCGATTTGGACTACAAAATGGAGTGCTTATTTTGGCTTCATGGTTTTAGCCCTTGGATACATGGAGCACTATAAGATAAGCCACTAGCCTCTTTGTGAGTTGTGGAGTTGATATCTTTCATATGCTACAAGCTCTTGGAAAAATTATTTTTCTTGTTGGGTTGCAATTTACTATTGTTTTTAGTTATGGGTTTGTAGAACTGTGCTTATTCCATTATTCATATGACATGTTTAATGCCAATGTCGGGATGTTTAAATAAATTTTATATTTATAGAGATGGCTTTCATGTTTTACATGTTAACTAAAATATGTGATATGTAGATTTGTGATGAGAGTATATTTAGGGTGTTTTGGTTGAAGATAATTACAAGTTTGCATGACTGTTTGGAGGGTTCTTACTGATCTATGGATGCTCCTATGTGGGGTTATTTAGAAAATTAGGTCTAGTGGTTGATCTTGGTGTTTAAGTCTTGGAAATCTACATGTTACACTTGATTATCTCTATTCTACATGTTACTAATGTGTGGTTGAATCTATTTTCAGTTATTTGAGATTGGAGTATTAATTATGTATTTCTCCTATGAGATGTTGCATATGTGCAGATCTTGTGAAATTATCTAATATGGATTCTGATTGGAAGGCCATATTGTTGGTCACCATTATTACATTGGTATGTTTATTGCAGTGAGAACAAGTTATTGAGAGTACCTGATATAGTTGTTCATTTGAATCTATAATAGTAGTTTATGGTGCATGAGAAGGTTTGTTCACTTTTAGTAGAGTTTTGGCAGTGTTATTGGTTATGGTGTCATGTATAAATTAGTATTAATTTTAGTAGGAGATTTATGTAGTTATATAATGTGTTCTTTCTTCTTTGTTTCAAGATTTTGGTTCTAAGCTATTGTTTTTATAGTGTGTGAGCCATGAATAATCTTTGATTAGAAGATGAATGGTCTTTTGCAATGGTTGTTGGTTTCATTAGAAGCTCTTGGATTCTATCTTCAAATTGCATTAAGAGTTTAATGACATCTTTGGTTCTATTGAAAAAGGATATGTGGTGATGGTTATCATGATGCCTAGAGAGCTTGGTTACATGATTTAGTGGGGGATTTGGCAGTGATGTAGATTCATCATTTGATGATGATGTTTATCTTCATGTGTTTGGAGATTTGTTTCTTGGTTTAGAGTATGATTGTCATTATGTCATGATGTACTCTTGATTCTAGATTAGAGTTTTGGTATGATACAAGTTCTCTTGAGACCATGATATGTAAATTCAAAGCATATGATCTCCTAGGAGGAGAGGTTAGATCATGATGTAATGTTTGTGTTCCTGATTCTATAGTTGGAACTTTGACAATGGTCTTGTTTGTTCTCTTTGGTTTTGAGTACATCATTTGCTTGGAGCTTCATAATATTGCAGGATTGCATTTGAAGTTGGTTTTGAGTATTATGGACGCTCATGAATACTAGGGAGACCTAGGTGAGGCTAAGTTATATCTTACTTATAGAGATCTTATGTTGAAATGGTTACTCTTTGATGAGGATATTAACAGGAAGA
This sequence comes from Sequoia sempervirens, assembly GCA_007258455.2. Classification (NCBI taxonomy): domain Eukaryota; kingdom Viridiplantae; phylum Streptophyta; class Pinopsida; order Cupressales; family Cupressaceae; genus Sequoia; species Sequoia sempervirens. Next base: position 585,713,429 of record VDFB02270651.1, on the reverse strand, counting down.
CCAAGGAGCCTGCACCTAGTTATGGATGTGAATCTAATATGGACTTGAAGAGAATATTGTTATTGCTTGGTGTTGTGTGCATATGAAAATCTTGTATCCCACTCTTGGTCTACTCAGCAAGTGAAAGATCTAAGAGGTATTACTTGCTTGATTATCACATGCATTCTTTATTTTGTATCTAGTCTTCTCATATGAGTTAGTCTTGAATATAAGTATTCTAGAGACTTGTTAGGAAGAAGATGCATGTTTTATGAATTTCCATTGTTCTCCTTGTTTTAGTCTTGAGGTATGGATTTAGTTTTGAGGATTTATTTGGAGAGGTACATGAAATGGTTTATGGTTTTGGGCACATTCCATTTGTTATGAGAATGATTTTTTTGTTTGATCAACCTTTGGTATGGGAGGTTTACATCTATTGCTACCATGTTCTCATTTGATTTGAATGTTAGATGTTGATATCCTTTTATTTTGGGAATAGTGAAGGATATCTTATATTACACAATGTGGTACATGTTAGTGTGGAACACGAATAAGCTTTGATTTTTAGGTTCTCTCTTTGGTCATGGTACTCTTCTTGGATGTTTGGTTTCACATGGTTGAGTGTGAAGAACTTGGGAGAGCTATGGAGACTAGGGGTGAGAGGTATTGTAGCATATGTTTTTGTCGAATTTTTATATCATTGTATGTTTCCTTAACACTATATAGTAGAGGAGTTAGCCACATCTTGTAAGTAAAGTACTATAGGTAGAATTGATACACCTTGAAAGGAATATGCATCCACCCAAGACAATTTCTACATAACCCAAATAGAAAAATCTATGCAAACAGGTAATGAAAATCCATATGTAAAAGAATAGACAACATACCATAAAAAATGACACAAGATATACCTTGGGAAAACCCTCAAGAGGAAAAAAGCTAGCCTCCAAAAGCATCCATCACTCATGTATTATTCAACAATAAAAATTACAATACATCTTCAAAGTCTCCATGAACACCTTTGTGTTGAACACATCAGATATTGAGAGGGGGGGTGAATGAGTATCTGCAAAAACTTATACCCTTTTGGAACTCAAACTCTTCAACACAAAATAAACTTCAAATCAAACCCATAAACAAATCAGTAGTAATGAAAGATATAGCAATTTATTCCTCTAACTAGTTCAACAACTTCAACAATGAAAGATACAACAATTCTATCCTTAACCAGATTATGAGCAAAGAAAAATGAAACAAGGAACACACATGCACAAGATGACACCAAATTTACGTGGAAAACCCAATGAGGGGAAAAACCATGATAACAGTTAACTCACAATATAGAAGCCCGTTGCTTACAAAAAGGCTCACTGCCAAAAGACTTGTAGACTAAGGCACACAAACTTAGAGCAAGATACAAGGGACTTGTAGAACTAAAGCACACACAACTTTAGGGAGTTGAGTAGGTTAATTAGAAATAAGAATAAGCATACTTCTATTCTATATTTTATACCTTTAAATGTAGCAATCAATTTATTTTTAAAAACTAGTTGAGTAGGTTAATTAGAAATAGAAAAACTGATATAATAAGGTATTTAGTTATCTATTGTAGATAGCCTTCAGACACCACCTAGGTTGATAAACATGATAATTGATATATTAAAGTACAAGGTTTGATGATGCCTCATCAACATGATGCTTAATTTGAATGACTAGTGGCTTCTCTAGTCCTTTCTAGGCTCTTGGCAACACATATTTAAGTTTGTTTGGTTGTCTATTCTTGAACCAAAGCTTGCTTATTTTTCCTTGCACATTCTTTATTAAGGCCTTCCCATTAAAATTAACTCATCTGGGAATTATCAATCTTTGTAGCTCATCAAGCACTTTTTTTGGTTTTGTTCTAGGGCTCAAAAAGCTTGGAATTGGATTCACTTTGTTGAACCTTTTAGACCTAAACCCCTCTCATGACATATGGTCTTATTAGAAAATTGACCTAGAATTCTTGCTAAATTCACTCAAATTTGACATATTTTTAGGGTGGAAATTTTTTTAAGCATTTGGAAATATAAAAGTTTTGTTCTTTTCCCTAGTTATTTTGTTGATACTCATTTCTCCTTTTTTTACTAAAACTATGATTTGTTTCAATATTCTTATGTAGATTTAGGTGAAAACTAACAAAGTGACATTGAAGTGGTGTATCTATAGGTATTTTTAGATTATGGGGGTAACACTCTATGTAGGTTGCTAGGATATCATTGACTCCAACCTCCAATAGGAGCTACTCTTTGCCCCATGGACATCAACGTGGATGTAATCAAACTACTTAGGGAGGTCATGATTCTTATTCATGTGCTTCCTAGTCCCCTCCAAGAAGAACTAGGGATTGGTTTGCTCATGACTAGTCTCAAACCTCCCACCCCACCTTCAATCTCTTCTTAGTATCATGACCGAGGTGCTCTTTGTTCATAGGACTAAGGATTCTAACATTCACTCACTTCGCTTTGGCCATCTCGCCTACTCGTGACACTCAACTTGCCGAAGAAGAGAATAAAGGGGGTTTGATCACACTCACAGCCTATACCTAATGACCTAGACCCATTGATATACAAAGAAAACTAAATGATCATGACCCCCACAACTCCTCAGTTGTAAAGCTTTGACCATTTAACAACTATATTTTATCTTTTTTTAAAAGAATTTAAACTTAATCTCATTTAAACTTTGAAGTGTCTCTTCTTACACTCATCTTACTATTATCTTTTTATACAAGTATTATATTAAAATATAACGTATATGTGAAGATAAGAAGATGACACACACAAGCGAATGATCAACTTGTTTTCAATGTTTATTACCAACCCGCTTGCGTTTGGTTGGCTATGTTCTTTTTCAGAAAACATGTTTGTCTTGCATGATACAAAACAGAAAACGAGTTTACATGTTGGGCCAAAACACCTTGTGCATGGCTAGAACAAACCGCTTCACTTTCAGCGACACATTACAATTATATAACTACCTTGTATTCTCAGCCTTCACTTGAAATTGCCGTCATTTTCTTAGAAATCATCTGAGAACTTGAGGTTTAGAGAGTTGTCCTGTAACAGGTTCTCATGGCATATACTGAATGTCCTGTCACCCTTGTAACCAGGCCTGCACAAGCTTACTGCCCATAAAACCTCCATCCAATCCAGTTTGTGTCATCTAAACTTTGTTCTTCTTTCTGGGGAGAACTGCACTTTTTTTTCTGGTTAGATTTTGGGATCAGTAATGGAGGATCAAGGTGGTGATAAGGAGGTCCAAAGGAGTAGGACATGTAAGAGAATGCGTAGGGTGCATTGGCAAGAGCCTCTTCCCAAACACAACAAGAGCTTATCAGCCCCAAATACTGATGGGAGGAAAACAAAGGGTTCATCAGGGACTGGTTTTATGGCCTCTGTCTTCTCAGCGTGTAAAAAGGTTGAAGTGTCTGAAATGAAGAGTGTGAATAAAAAAAATGGCGATTCCTTCCAGCGCACCAACATTCGCCCAGCCCGACGTCCAGGAGGTGAAAAACTAGAGCGTGATGGCAAGTTAAAACATAAGGAAACTGTATCACCTGCCATTGTAAAATAGAAGTATGCAATTATGGTGCAAGCAGATAGATTATTTTAATAAATGTGGTGCACATTGTTACCACATTCATCTTATTACACTATTGTAAAATGTCTTTCAAGATTAGTTATTATTATTTTTTTATTGAAGGTAAAAGAGGGTGTATAGTATTTCTACCTTTTTAGAATTTTTAGTGTTATATCTTAACAATAAAATATCAAATTTTTTTTTTACACAATTCATATAGAAGTGGGTGGAATTGAATCACATCTTAAAATATAAACTAAAATTAAAAAACAAAAAATAAAAGCAGTCACATTGTTAAGCCGCCTAGGCTATGTTAGTGGGAGAATGGGGATTAGAATTAGGTGGGTGACTCCACACATATAGGAGGTCCTAATTCTTAGCAATGGACTTGCAGCCCATGGTGGCATTCTTGCGGTCTTTCCTTTTGGATTGTTGATCAATAGTAGACATAAGATCAATGCTAAGGGCCAAATGAGGAAACTTTCTAGTATCCAACCAACTAGCATGTCTATGCTAGTAGACATAGGAGTGAGTACATGGAGGGGTCCACCTATGAAGTTGAGGATGTGGAGAACCTTAGGAAACATCATGGCCTTGTCTAAAACTACGACAACAAGCACAACAACACCCACATGGCAGAGAGGTATGCCATTTTGGTGGAGAACCATCCCTATTGGAAATGAAAGGAGGAACATGAGCAACCATATAGGGGGCACCAACCTAATTATCAATTAAGTCTATAGATGTGTGCAACCTCTAGAACCACCTTGTTGGCTTGGGCCTAGATCTATAGCATAACAATAAAGTAGATACAAGCTTTAGTATACATGGAAAAGTGTTTACCCATGGTCAAACTATCAAAGAAAGCAAAAATATATATTTTTCCAAATTGAAACTAGTATATTCAACACTAAAAGAATGACATATGTAGGTGCCTTTAGTTAGTATCCTAGGCTAATTACCCAAAATAATCATACACCATTAGAATGGATCAAGGTGGAATGGATTAAACAAATCATGTATCTAACACCAAGCATCCTAGACCAAAGGATAGAACAAAAATATATGCTTGATGGTTTCCAAATGGCCATAGAAGGGACAATGCAAACATAACATATCTAAATGACCCATTTGAGATCCCATAGAAAGACCTTGATAGAGGAGACACTAGGCGAAGTGAGCTAGCTTGGGCTCAACCAAAGTGGTCCAAACTATTTGAAACCCACATCTCTATTGAGAGTTAGTTGATTAAATATTCCAACTCACATTGATCTTGGGAAGCATAGGTAGACGAGTAGAAATCCATGAATAAATTCTTTACAAGGTTTGTAGCTCCTAAAAGGAGTATTTAGAAACCACATCTTGTCCTTATACCATAGCTTAGTGTAATGGATTCTCACATTGTGAACCAAATCCAAGATAGTTTGATATGACTCCATATATTGATTTACAAACTTGAATTTGGCTTTAAAATCTAGGAAAGAGAGCCAAACCTTAGTATTTTTAGAGAAATGATAATAAATAGTACAAAATTTATGTTTACTAGAGCCTTAAGGTCTAGACCTAAAGAACATAAGGAAGGGGTCAATCCTAGCAAGTGATCATAGGAGACCGTTATTAGGAATGATGGTTGAAAAAGATCCAAATTATAGTCATTCCCATTCCAAATGAGTCATTGCTTGTTAGCTTCATAAGCATGCCAAATTCACTTGGAAACAAATGTGCCTTCAATTTTCATTGGTTCCTTCGTAATGATGGTGGTGTAAAAGCTCAAACCACACCAAGTACTATAGCTAGAGGGAGTACAAGAAGTAGTGCAATGTCAAATACAAATATAAGCTTATTGTCCCTCCAATGTATGGATGATTTATTTAGCATACAAAGATAGTCCCTCCCTATAAGTATCAATAGGAACATGACCACTAGAATCCCTTAGGAGATAATTAAATTTCTAGGCCACTTAGTGGAATCCTTTGGTGCTCTTTTATGAAGCCTACAGAAAATTATTGAGGAGTCGCTCCAACTTCTAATCAAATCCTTTTGAAGGGGCCCAACAAGATGAGCAATAAACATGAGTGACAACAAGCACTTTGGAGAAAATATAGAATCTCCTAGTAAGGAAATGGGGCTTGGCAATCAAGTAGTGAATATTTTTTTATGAATGAAAGAAATTTCCACAAGGCAGTAGAGGAATATTTAAAAGCAAGGGAGATGCATGAAAATTTAAATATCTCGCCAATATTTACCCATTTCCATCAATAATCTTCAAGCCATGATGGATTGGAAAAAAACTAACATTCAGTTGTTTGCCATTAAATGTTGGAGATAGAAGCAAGATAAAAGGTGTTGAAGAACTGAAAATATTGATTAAAATTCTCTAGTTCCTCTATAAGAGTGAGGAAAAATCATCAACAAAGTGGATATTCATAAGTTAAGAGGAATATTTATGAAGATAAATACCCTTGAATCTTCATCAAGAGATATATCATTGGTTGAGAAGTAGCTAAATCCTTTTGCAACAAAAACATAGAGAATTGAAGCTAAGAAGAAAGCTTTCCATAGAATGAAAAAAAAAGAATGAGGAGGATTTCAAACCATTGATAGTGAGGTAGACAAAAAATCTACAAAGAACATATGAATTCCCCAAATAAAGTTGGGACCAAAGCTTAGTGCTTGAAGCATGGCCAGAGTGAAAGACCATTCAATGTGATTGCATGCTTTGGAAAAATCAATCATGATAAAGATAACCTATTTCTATGAACACCTAGTCCATTCCACACCTTCTTAAACAATAGTTATTGTATCAAGAATGCAATGGTATTTGATAAAGCTAATTTAATTTGGTTGATTGGTAAGTAGAAGTAGATAATGAATACACCACAAAAGATTTGGTTATAATTTTGTAAGTGTTTAAGAGAGTAACTAATCACCAATTTCTAATCTCCTTTACATTTTTATCCTTAGGCATAAATTTGATATTTCCTTTATTTATTAGAGCTCCTAGAGAACCAATGGTATAAGCTTCATTATAGACCTAGAAAAGGCTAGGACCAATTATATTCCATAGAATTTTATATAACTCATAAGGGAAGTAATTAGATCTATGGGCCCTATCACTGGCCATAGAAAAAATCACCATACATGTTGATCATAGAAGGTCCATTGCAAAGCAAAGGTCCTAGTGAAGAGAATGTTCATACATTGTTGAAGAGGTTATTCTAACTCAAAAGAGGGAAATTGAGGATGAAAGACCAAAGTAGTGAAAATTATTGAAGAATGGTAGGAATTTTAAATAGATCATGTTTCCTTTCTTTGATGTGGTTTATCTTTTGAGAAGATTATCAAGCTTAAAGGGATTGAAATAATTACGAAATTAGTGAAAATTATTGAAGAATGGTAGGAATTTCAAATAGATCATGTTTCCTTTCTTTGTTGTGGTTTATATTTTGAGAAGATTATCGATCTTAAAGGGATTGAAATAATTCCATGGAAATTATATCCCCAATTTTGAGCCAATGTAGGTGATCCTTTAACTAAGAACTTGATATATATGCATACCAACTATTTAATTTTACTAGTAGAGTTGAGAAATGCATGACTGTAAGGCAAGAGATAAATGTAGCACTTCTATGTTGGTGGAGGCATATTGTAGCTTTGAGTTGGTTACCTTATATGAGCAATGATGAAAGAATGTCATTTGACATCCATAAATCTAGAAAGAATAATTTATATTCTTGATGATATCATTTCACCATTGAATCCAACCGATCTCTAAGATAGGATGTGGCTCAAGGTTTGATATACAAAAATATAACCCATTTTGGGTTGATGATTCAACATGACATGTTCAAGAAGAATTGTATCTTAGGTGCCTTGGCCTTTAGCATTTGTCATTTTATAGAGAACTAAATTAGATGTTATTGAAAAGGACAATAGCTAGTAAAGGCTCAAACACAAAAATTTAATGGATAACAAAAGAAAATATGGGCTGGTAAAAAAATATTGCATCTTTCTAGGAACTTAAGAATTCTTTCTGTATTGAGCAAAAAATTATTTAAACCATAGAAAATTAGGGTGGTAGTGTCCAATGTTTGGGTTGAAAAGGCATAATTTATTTTTAATTTAGTCTTATCTTCCCTTTCATCAATTGTTCAACACATAAAAAAATAGCCATATTTATTAAAGAATGGATTAATCACATTAAAAATGCCGCAATGATCAAATAAATGGAAGATGATGACTCTTCAATCCAAAACCAAAGATAAGATCTTTCTACAACTTAATTGGAGGCATAAATGTTATCAACACCAAGAGAGTGGTTGTTAATATTAAATAAAATCCACAAAGAATGGTTGGTTGGGTCACATCCATGGACTACAAAAAGATGTTTCCATGTGGGTGAAATGAAACTGGCAAGGCCTCCATGTTTTGACATCATGGTCACTATGGAAAAAGTGTCTTTCTGTATAGATAACATGGGATGTCATAGAAACTATGAAACCAATAATTTTCAACTATTTTAAACACAAAAATCAAGGTTGGGAAATCATTAATGAATACAACACACATCATATTTTCTAGGATCCATGAGACCTCTAACATTTCATAAAATTAAATTTTATGGAGAATGGGGATCAAGGATCATGTCATCATCAGGAATATTGTCAAGAGCTCAATGACTATTCTATGCAAAATATTATTTGGGTATGTGCATGGAAATGGGGGCTAAAAGGGGGTCTTAAGTGACCAATTTTTAAAAAACAAATCAATAAAAATGATATTGGATGAGAAATTGAAGATAGTCACACTCAAAATTTGAAGATACAACAAGAACAAGAGTTGTGGTGCTCTAAATATAATTTCTAAAACACTATTTTTTAAATGGTGGAGATTAATAGGTTCAAACAAGGGGAGCAGATAAAACTCTCCTATTTTGTTAAAAATAACATAACATCTAATATGCTCCCCCTAAATTTTTGATTTTTTTAGTTTTTCACAAATCAACTCAATAGAAAATTAACATACAAAGCATGGTTTGTGGGGTCACATCCATGGGCTACTAAATGATGTTGTCATATAGGTGAAATGAAAGTGGTAAGGCCTCCATGTCTAACATCATGGCCACTATGGGAAAGTGTATTTTTGGATAGATAAATGAGATGTCATGCAAATTAGGAAACTAATAATTTTCAACCTTTTAAAACATAAAAAATCAAGGTTGGGAAATCATTGATGAATATCCCACATATTTATTCTCTTTTAGGATCTATAAGACCTCTAACATTTCATAAAATAAAATAAATGGATTAAGGATTATGCCATCATTAGGAAGCTTATGAAGAGATCCATAACTATTCTACAAAAAATCCTCTTTTGAGCATGTGTATGGAAATAGGGGATCAAAAGGGGGTCTTAAGTGACCAAATTTCCTTTTTCTAAAATCAATACAAATTGATCTTGGATGTGAAATTGAAGATATTCATGCTCAAAATTTGAAGATACGACAAGAACAAGAGTCATAGTTATCATCTGATCTATTTTCTAAAATAGTATTTTTTTAATGGAGATTGAGAGGTTCAAATAGGGGGAACACACAAAGCGTTCCTCTTTTTGTCAAGACAAATAATATAGTGTTTTGTGTGCTCCCCTCTAAAATGTTGATTTTTTTAAGTATTTCACAATTCAATTCAATGGAAAATTAGCTAACATCATGTATTTCATGCTTGATTTTTTTGCTAATTTTTAATAAATATATGATTTTTACTAATTTTCCAAATGGACACATCCTAAGAAAATGAAAAATTGAACATGCTCCCACCTATTTTTAAAACTAATTGAAAATCAAAAATTTTAATGTGTGTATAATAGAATCTAGAATGAAAAAATAATTTGTTTCAGATTTAGATGAATAAATTTAGAATGATATCAAAACTACCATACATAGGTTTTCAATAAAAAAGAAGGTACTAAGAAAATAAATTAAAGATAAAAAACATACCATATTCACAATGTAGAAAAATTACATGGTTAGAAAGGTAAGAGAAAACTTTCCATTATTGTGGTATTTTTTAGATCAAAATTGAAGGATGTGCAAACCTGATGGAGAACATGCTCGACATCTAGGTGTTTTTCTATATTCTAGAAAAAATGGGTCTTTATACATTGACATGTGCAAGTCCAACCATTTTGGTTGAATTCCCAAGACAAATCCAACTCTAAGGGTTGGCAATTTCCATGACAAGTTATAACACACTAGTGACAATGCCCTCACATTATGAGAAAAATAAAAAATAGTCTAAATCACATGATTTTAGACTATTTTTTATTTTTCTCATAACAAGAACACATTACAATACTAGCATGTTATGGCTTGGTAGTGACCAAGCCACTACCAAGCCATAACATGAATGCATTATATATAGTGAAATTTTAGTAAATGGAAAATAGACCAAAAAGTTCTTTTGGCCACTTTTTGGTCCCCCATATTTGTGTACTTACCATTTTGCAAGTGTCCATAAAATTGGAGACAAAATTAAAACTAAATAATCAAATAATTCCTCTTATTCTCTAGCATAAAATACCCTTTCTTGAGCTTATGAGCTTGGCTATGAGAAAAATAGGAATTCAAAGGAGATGGAGATATCTTCTCAAAATAAGAGATTATATTAGTTTATATGGAGTTTTAATTAAATTTTATTAAAGCAACTATCTAAGATGATTCCCCTATGTGGTGAAAACATCCTACCTCCATTTCCTTAGAAGGCTTTGAATTTGGTAGTCTAGCACATTCTAAAGTAGCCACACCTTATTTTTTATTGCTCGGGTAGTCTAGCCAAACCCATATTTTTTTGGTGAAGGAGCCATATGGTTTTTTCTTAGGAGGAGATTTGCATTGCTAGATGACCAGAGGATAATTTTTTTTTTTATGGTTTGAGGACTAGGATTTATAGAACTGCCTAAGGACACAACAATGTGGTAAGTAAATGACCATAGAGGCAAGAGAAACCTAGAAAATTTGATCCAAATTGGAACATGAAGAGATTTTACCTCTATGACAACAAAGATTCAATTATAAGGAAATAATATGAGTAAACAATACCAAATATACCAAGTTTTGTGCTTGGATAGAGACGTGAGAATTTGTCGTAACCTTCTTCTATTTGTTTCATCATTCTTCTATGTGGCGTACTCTTACATTTTGACATCGAGGACGATGCAAAACATTGGGGGAATTTAGGCCTTCTTCCATGTTCAACCAATTTTTATTTTTCATTTGTCTTCATGTCCTCTTCATGTTCTGATACATTTTGGGATTGATGATAGTTCATATGTTATTATATTATATCTATCTATCTATATCTATGAATAGTCTTGACCTTGAATTATCAGATCCCCCTGTCTCCTGATTTCTTCATCTCTGCTTGTCTACTTCATGATGTTGTGGTTTTTGATGTGTTATCCCTCACATGTGTGACAACATACCACAAATATATCTTGCCATGTATCTTGTGCCACAACATCTATTGTCTTTATTTTCTCTCCTTAGACTGACATGTGCTCCTCTATGTAGCACACATCATTCTAAGGGGGGCCTCTCATCTATACTTAATTTTCAACAAGGAGTATTCTTTCAAAAGGATTCCTTGGTAAAATTTCCTTTGAAAAATATCCCTTGACGAAAGAATCTGAAAACTTCCTTTCAAAAAGGAGCATTCTTTCCAAAGGATTCCTTGATGGAAGATCTCTCAAAAGGATCCCTTGCTGAAAATTTTGTCTTTCAAAAGGATTCTTTAGTGTCTTATAATTTGTGTCTTATATTTGATATTTGACATCTTGTGTCTTGGTGTTTGGATGTCTTATATCTTGGCATTTAGCTTGGAGGTAGCCTGACTAGACCTATCTTTTCTATGACCGTCCTACAACATAGTTTTTAGTAGCCACATGCCTAAATTCTTTCCGTATGGACTCTAGCCATGCTAGCCATACCTATCAACATCATCCTATATCTAATCAGATTATGTCTTATTGTGTCTTATGGTGTCTATTATTTTTTTCTTTTCACCTAAAATGTTTGTGGTGAGATTGCAACCAGCTTTGTAGGATCGAAGACTCATGTCCTCTTCGCATTTTGGTGGTGCTTCCCTTTCACATCAAGGTATACCAGATCGAAGGAATGCTTCCTCTCCTTTTAGATATATTTTATTTAATATCTTTCTACTTTAGCTCACATACGCACTAACACATATGCTCACTAAAGTGGGGGAAAAATGTTGAGGCATAAAATTATACCCTAGTACAATTTCCCACAATATACCTTCAATTTAGCCTTATAAGGATGACAATGCAAAAATATGCCACCTTTACCCTTCATTCCCATATGTGCTTTGTCATTTTTTGTTGATGAGGTATTTTTTATCATGGACGCCTATGCATCACACAAACGACTATGTGTCGTGCTAACGTCCTGACAATATTATCGAGTTAGTGGAAATTATGATTCTCTGTCAACCTATGAATGTAATGCTTCCTGCAAACCTTGACTGCTTGAAAATGTCTCTTTGCCTCCAAAATAGCTTTTTAACTCACTTCCATTTACTTCACTTCATTCCATTCAATTACATTCACTCAACCTCACTCACTTATTTCTCATTCAGCCTACATCTTTCATTCTACACCATTATTATTGCTGCTTCTTGCTTCTACACCATTGTTTCTCACAGTTTTTCAAGCTCTACGTCATTGGCACTATCGTCTCACACTCTCAAGGCTCTCTTCCTTCCTCTCTCAGCTTCTCCAAACATTTAGAAGGGAGGGTAGCATTTAATTTGTTGCATTGTCTTACTTATAATTTAGCATCTAGATTGTCTTTGCTTTCTAAGTTTCATCTACTTCTTTTCTTTATCATTTTCTCTCTATCATTGCATATTGGTTGTCCATGGAGGTGGAAACATTGCAAGTGGGGATTTGACTGAGGAAAAATCCAAAACACAAGCCCAACATTTTTTTCATCTTCGTGTGTGTAGGTACCTTGTTCATGTGGAGCTTACAAGAGGCTGGACAATTCGTAAGTTGGATTTCTACTACCATTGCTCATCATTTCGTTATAATTTGTTTATGTTTTAAGTTATAGTATTCTCCTTTTTGTAATTAGTTCATTTTACACATTCTATTATTTTCATTCAAACTGTCAAATTAAGTTTTTAGGGTTGTTAGCACACCCTACAAGTTTATGGTTGAAAATTCTATTCTTGGTTTGTACAAGATGCCAGTGTATCCTTGAGATGACAATGCATTGTGCTTTCATCTGAGTCCCGCGCTATCATCCTCTAGCTGAGAGCTAGTTGGTCTCCAATTCAAGACCTCTATGGTCTACTCCCCCGATTCTTGAAATCCTCCTTTTTAGAAAACATAAAACTAAGTATATTGTTTGTCATCCATTTGCCACCCCTTTCTCCTACCTTTGTCATTGAGGTAGTTGAGGGTAATTTTATCCCTTTAGACCATGTTCATCTTGGGACTTGGGAGTAGCAAATCCCCTCCTCTATAGTCACATCACGAAAAATATTCTATATTGAGAATTTAACTTACTACCAAATATTTAATTTATGGTCATGATTTAGCAAGCTTGTAGTTTGTGGCACATGGTTTATGTAATATCACTTTGTTGTTTTGTGCAAGCTTCTTCTATAAAAGCAAGTGCATGAAAAGTTGTTGAGATTTGCTTGTTGAACCTTCTACTTGTTAGCTAAGGTTGGATTGAGCATCTCTTTTAGGTTGTCTGTGTGATTACATGAAGTGTGGATTGGAATGTGAGGCCACATGATTCTCATTTTCTTGTTCACATGGAGGAATGAAACTAGGATTTCTAATGCTTAATAGGCCTTGCATAGAGATTCTGCAAGTGTATTGTAATCTTATTCTTGAGATAAAACATTGGTTTGTGTATACACCTAAAAATGGTCATCACCTTTAATTAATTAAATACTAGCTATTTGATTAATATTCCAATTACGTATAAATAAATTCTCAATTTATTTATATTGTTCACCCTTCTCTAATTCTCCAAATCTAAAACATATTCTTCTAAATTAATTAAATAAACAAGGTTCCCTAAACTTGTTTTATTTAATTAATCTTCACTAAATCCAGTTAGGAATTAAAGCACATTTCTACAACTTTTTGTGCCACCTCACCAAGGTCACATGAAAATAAATAACTCTAATTTTTAATTAGAATTATCTTCAACTCATTTCAAAAAGTACATGGCTCATTTCCTCCCACACTTCCACTAATTTTTGAGCACATGACTTATTCTTCCCACACTTCCACTAATTTTGGAGCACTATTCTTCCCACACTTCCACCAATTTTGGAAGCACATGGTCTTCTCTTCTCACACTTCGATCTTCCATCCAAATGACACATTTCCCATTGGTCAAGAGATTCTCTCATCCAAATGGCATGTTGTCTTTGGTCAAGGGGACAACATCTTGATTCTTTTCATCTTCACCATCCATTTTTCTTATTCGAATATGGACCATTGATTATTGCCACCTCACTATATGCTTGGAAAAGGTTATAAATACAACCCTTGGGCCTTGTATTTGGCATCCACATTTGAAGTAAAGTTATCATGCAGGTTTATCATTGGAGCTTGGAGTATTCTTGGAGTCTTATAGCTAGTTTTTACATCATGTTTTGCTTTGCATTTACATCTTAGCTTTAAATCTTGCATCATAGTTGCATTTTATGTCCTTTATTGCATCATAGTTGCATTTTAGATTAGTTCATTTTAAGTTTGCATTTGAACATATGTAGAATCATGCATAGAATCATATAGATCACTACCATAGTATCCACCTCCACTTGTTCATTTATCATCAACATCATCCTTCACTCATCATAGCCTTCATCGTCATTATTTGCATATAGTTTCATGTAGTCATTAGATTGGCTTGCATGTTGAATGTTATCTCGTTTCCTAAGTAGTCATTTTAACAACCATTGTGTTCATAGAAATTTGAGGACCAAACAGTTTAATAAATCCTTAGGAATAGAGGACAATGAGACGTTCTTGAAAGATTTAGTTTGTTGCAAATTAGAATAGTTTACTTTGCTTTGAATCTTTAATGTAAATCATTTCATTAAGGTTTGTGTTGATACTAACTTTACACGTTTAACACACACACATTTTGTGTTAGTACTTTTGGAGGCTATATTTTTCCCTTTAGAAGGTTTTCATAGGGTGCATCTACTGTTATCTTATGGTATGTTTGTTATTATTTTGTATTGTTGATTCTAAATACTTTTTTTGAAATATTTTTCATTAGGGTTGTGTGGAAACGGTATATTATTTTTGTAATTCCTTTGAAAGATTAAAAAGTAAGTTCCCAAGGTATCACAATACCAAAAAATATGAGAAGTTTAAAGAGGTGAACCAAAGGAGAAATAGGTGAGTAAGGTAATGGTTCATGTATTCAAGGCAAATGTATTCAAAATGAGTTTTAAAATGGTAGACTAATGAGATACTTTTTGTGAAGAGATGTGACCACTCAAATTGTATTTGATGCTCAATTAATGGCGTAGATTATGGTATATCACCTAGGAGGCATGATGTGAAATAGTGGAATGAGACAAAATTAAAGAATGCTTCTATCAAATTTTCATCTTTGAAGATAGACGATACTATTTTGATTCATTAAAGACTAAGCAAGTGAAATACTAGTAATGAAGAAGAATTAAAGGTTATCATAATTACAAATCATAAGGAGTTATGAGGCCTACTTGACAACAAACAAGAAGGAAGTATATGCAGCTATGGCAATCCACCAAGTGGAGAAATTAACCATTCAAAGCTTATGCCTTTTAAGAGGATGTGAGAAATCAAGAAAAGAAGCATTGATAGACGATACTATTTAGAGTCCTTAATGACTAAGTAAACAATGGTAATGAAAAAGAATTAACGGTAACCATAATTAAAAACTATCAAGATTAATAAGGCCTACTTAACAATAAATAAGAAGAAAATATTTGAAACTACTATTTTGAATTGTTAAAGACTAACCAAGTAAAAAAGAAATGAAGGTCGCCACAACTGTAAATTATTAGGGGTTATGAGGCCTACTTGACAATGAAGGAGAATTAAAGGTTATCAAATTGGAAACTATTAAGGGTGATGAAGCCTACCTCACAATGAATAAGAACTGTGTTTATTTACATTTTTAAATTAAAAAACTTGGCGGGCACTCATGTTGCCAATAAACCCAATGAACCAGTCAACATAAATACTTTACACTTAACTTGTGCATCTTTCAACAGCTGGCCGCATAGCGCAGTGGATTAGCGCGTTTGACTTCGGATCAAAAGGTCGTGGGTTCGACTCCCACTGTGGTCGATTGAAATTGTTTTTGACTTTGTTTTATCGCTTTTAACGAATGCCTCTCACGCGTAGCAAATGAGAGTTTAAATGTCTATACAAACTCTAATCTTCAACTGTTTCTCTGAATTTTAATTTAATGCTCTTGTTTTAGTATGGTTTCCGGATGGGCTCTTTTCATCTTTCTAGATTTTTTGGCATCTCGTAAACAAACCAACCTTCTCACAAAACTAACATCCTATGAAGAAGGAACCTAATGGACCTAGTCTCCTTCTTGAGGATACATGCATAAAAGCATATGAAGAAAACCTAGGAGATACATTTAAAGGAATCTTCCCTTGGGTCTTGAAAATCGTATAGGAGGGAATAGGAGAAGTTCTATTAGGGGATAAATATTGAACCAAAATTAGGTGACGATGGGGCTTAGTACCTTTCCACTAAGAAGCTTGACAAGGACTATTTATCTTTCCCTAAAGAAGCCTAAGCCAAATGGTCATGGGCAAAGCAATCTCTACACCTAAAATCATTCCTTTTTATTTCAACATAAATCATTCCATCCAAGGCAATGTATCATATAAGAATAAAGAGAAAATTCATCTTGATAATAGGGTAAACTAAAATAGTGAAAGCATATGCAAATATTGAACAAAACTATTTTATTGATTAAAATATAATGTGATTAACCATTCAAATAACATGAAGAAGCATGGAAGAATTCATGTTATCTAATTAAAATTCACATGTACATATAAAACACATAATACCAAAATTTGCATTGGAGGAACACTTTCAAGAAAAAAAATGCCACCATCAAAGAGATATTGAGCTTGTATCAAACAAGAATAAATGAATACATCAATACAATCCACTCTATCTTCTTATGACTAATGACATTATGGTAGCATAATATTTCTCAACTTGTAAAATATTAGAATAACTCTATCCCATATCTACAATCTATAAAGCAAACTAAAACAAGAAATCATAAATGATTTTAAAAAGTGGGCCAAAACCATGGGCCCAAAGCTAGGCACCCTACTACCACAAGCACAAATCCAACACCCATATTCATGAAGAGCATCTCCTAAAATAGTAAAAGTAACTCATTAGTATGTAAACCCAACCATTATACAAGAAGTCAACTTGTAACTCCAAGGCACTCCATGAAGGATCTGATTACAAGGCATGACACTTCATATTCTAATACAACCTTTCATATTATATTTCCTTGTTTCATGTCTTTATGCAACTAAAACTCATTTAATCTAGAGAATAATATTAAATAAACATTGTCCCACCACACATGGGAATCTAGCTTTCCCTATTTACATGTACAAAGAAAAAATATAATAAGCACCTATTTATACATGTAACCAAATGCATTAAGCATAGTGATTTACAAAGAGGATGAAACTTAATCCCAAAATTCTCTCACTTGATATTTACATTACAAATATGTGAGAGAAATATAAGAGAAGAATTAAGGGTTAGGAGAGACACAGACCATAGCCCCTCTACATTCACCAAACTTATCCATGCTCACTAGTTTCTTAAGGTAATTTGAATTATTATCAAGAGTTTCCACTTTCTAATTCATGGCCTTACCATTTCAACCATTTTGGGAACAAAGTGATGTTGTGCATTCATGTGCTTAGTATAAGCATGGCGTATGCAAGTCTCATCTTAAAAATAGTACTTTTATTATCAAAATTAATTCTTATAGCCTTCAATTTAAAAAACTTAAATACAACCTTTGTAATCAAACTACCTCTTTACAAGAATGTGTAGTAGTCATGTATGTTATAATTGTGAATAAACACAAGATGCAGGATCAACCAATGAACAAAAACACCTTCCATGCAAGAAAGCTGCAAATAATAATTTGTTATATCTTTAACAACAAAAAATTGTAGAATGAACCTCAAAAGTCTTCAAGAGATAATACAATGAGGGGGACTGTTTTGTAAGAGAAACCCTAAATGATAAAGGGATTATGTTATGACAAGTATTGTCATTCCATGTGATGAGATAGAATGATCTAATAAAAGCTCTCTAATTAACAAGAAAAAACACTCCTAAATTTAGCTTAAGTGCATGAGAATAAATTAGCCTAATAAATAATTAAAGATTAATTAATTATTAGCTAATACATAAGTATTCTAACACCCCTCCCTTAAGATGAATTTAGAGAGTAGCTAAAAACCCTAAAAAGAAAATGCATAAAAAGGAAATAATGCATGATGGGTCTCGATAAACAAGGTCTAATGAGGTACCCATGTACAAACAATCTAATCTCTCACAACTAGAGAAAAGGAGAAAACCTCATGGAAAAATTTCTCTCCAAAAGAGAGAAAGGTGAATGAAGGACTAAGAAGCCTTCAAAAATAGTGTCCCAAAAAGAATAGGAACATGAAGAACATCCATGAAGCACGAAGAAGTTGTAGAAAATTGTCGGATGATGATTGATATAGTGCTAAAATGAAAAACCTCCTATGAAAAAAATGATGATCAAGATCAAGAAGAAATAATTTGTATGAGTGCCTCCAATGACACTACTCAAATCATATGGAAAACAAAGACAAACATCTAGACATCAAAGATACATATGGCACAGGTACCAATAGTCTAAAGAATATTGATCAAGTGAAAATAGAAGATTTCCTCCAAAAATAGGAATACAAGAGTGTCCATATGATAAATGCTCCATCTCACTGAAATGCGTGGGTAACCAACCTCTATTTTTTTCTATTACATAGGAATAAAAGCTTGATACATAGATCACTCCAAAATGAACCAATGAAGCATTAGCACCAATAGTAGAAACCACCCCATAATGCGAAAAGGGGGAGTCAAGATAGGTCCATTGAAATTGTGTGTCACCAAGAAGTGCATGCATGAGAACAAAGAACATCTAAACATGCACATGAAAGTATCTACAAATAAAAAAAGGTGTGCAAACAAGTAACACATGCATGAAGCAAGAATTAATGGGATTCAATATTGTCATGGAAGGAAGACTCACTTGACAAAGATTTGATGGGAAAAAGGCTCTTGCAACCCACCCATGGCACTTTATATCATAGTGTATAAAAGGCACAACACAATGAATGAGAATCCCCAAAAAGATACACTACAATGGAACTTTATCTCAGTGCATTTACAAAAGAGAAATTGCATGCAAAAAATGCTCAAAATTCCCAAATAGGACAAAATATGGGAATACATGAAGAACAACATAAAACAAGTCATCCCACGGAAACAAAAAGTTTCTAAGAGCTAAAACATCTAAGTAATTCACCAAAATGTGAAAATAAAAAATTAAATAAAATGTGCGTGGAGAAAAATTTGGAAAAAGTGTACGGATAGCTATGAAGAGCTCTTAAAGACCTTTTCAATGTCACTAGAATAGCTAAAAAATGGACAAATTGGTCAAAATTTGTGAGATTGTGAGTGAAAAAAGTACATATAACTTTGAACGACAATAAAATGTACCAACAACAAAATCCGAGTAAACCATTTGCACCATTAGATAGTGCTTGGAACCAACTTTTCGATGATACCTCATTTTTCGGATTTCAATAAATGAGCAAAAAATTATGCCCCCTAGAAAAAATGTTGAACACCTAGAATACTAAGAGGGGGGTGAATTAGTATTCTTTTAAACCTTTCAAACATTTAAACATCCAATCCACATAGCATATTCAATTGTAGTAAGTGAAAGAAAGCATGAAACATCCAACAACATCACATAACACATGAACACTAGAATTTTTACATGGAAAACCCAAAATGGGAAAAACCATAGTGAGGATTAGTTCACAATATATTATAACTGATTATAGCATATTTACAAAAGTGTTCACTATAGGTGGACTCACTATCCACTGAGAAAAAGAGATAGAAGAAAGTTTGTGGCTCACAACCTACATTGAACTATTATAATTGCATCTATCATATGCATGAGATACAATCCCAATGAATCTCAATAAACTGAACTTACACACTTCATCTAATTCTGATCTAACACTCTACTTTCCTTTGCATTTGTATCACTCTAATATTTTGTTCAACATTCACAACTTAGATTCACAATGCATTTTCCCAATTCACATTATTTACATCATTTGCATCACTTTCACACAAAACTTATATCAAAACACCAAAAATGATCTAGCTTATATATCTTCTTTAAGCATAACATCAATTAGGTCGACCTAATTAGATGTATCATACAAAAATAGACAATATATGACTTGTTAGCTCAAATCCTTCCACACACGCCTTCTGCCAAGATTCAATCCTTAAAACAATTTGAAATAGATTGGAATGCACCTATAATATCTCCTTCATAATTACGCAATACTTACTTAACCTTCGCATACCTTCACACCTAATAGGTCGGCACCAAAAGAGACCTAATACAAAAATTCTTCAATAGTATACCTATATTCAGACACGTGGACCTCAAAATGCTATGCCATCTGGAATTCACACTCTATTGACATTTCTCAACATTTGCTTAAATCCACAAAACCAAAATCCTATCTGCAAAGAAGTGGGGACTCTCCAACTCATATGCACTGAACATGAAATGGTTGTAACTGTCAGGCCAAACTTCTATCATTCATAACTTTCAAACCAAAAGCCAAAACAAAATGGAATTATGGAATTAGATGCTTCTATTGGCTAAAAACATTATGCTAGAACTACAAAGTGAAACGTTAATTCATGGATTAGTGCAAACCCAAAAACTAGACACTTTGTTACACAAAATTGGTATAATTGACACTTAGTCAATTTTCATCACACTTAGCTTCACCGAATCAAACCTTCTTGCAAAATCATCTTCCATAAACATCCAAAAATATATTATAATCAACCAAAGTAATCTACACCATGATCTCCATATCAAGATATAATATTGACATCAATGACAACACTGCAACATATAATAGTATACCTTGTACTTATCCCTCATGCTCATGTTTCCAACGACTACATCAATGAAAAACTCCTCATTCTTCAAAAAATCTCCCCCTTTTTCATTGACGTAAACATGCCCAAACATCTCCAAAATATTATCCCCCTTTGACATCAAGGGCAAAGGGTGCATGCAACAACTTTTGTAACATATACCGGATCTCCCCCTAAGAAATATATGCATATGTACAAACAAAAAGATTGAATTGATTCCCCCTAAGTCATGTACCAAAGCAAAATACAGAAACTTGTATAGGAGACCATTCTATATACTTTGCATATGTACAAAGAATTTGAAATTGAAAAAAAGAAGTGCATAAAGAATAGAAATGTTGTCAACCGAAGGAAGTTGACTCTTGAATTTTTTGCACATGAGTCTGCCAAGCCTGTTTTCATTCTTCCCGTGTCTTTGTAGTCATCCCAAGCAGCTTGCATTGTGTTTCAAATTCCATTAGTAGATCTCTTCTCCTTCTTTTGGAGTGCTAGGTACCAAATTTATTTGCGTAGCTTTGTTAGTGTAGACACTGAAAAATGTCCTAATCAATGCCATATATTTAAATCAGATTTACTAACATCATTTCCTCTTTAATCCATCATATTTTTGCTTAATTAATTTAATTAGCCTAGCTAATTAATTAATTGCATAATTTCCATCTATTTGGCCTAATTAATTAAATCGGGTTAATTCATCTCTTTTCGCACTAACACTTCATCTAATTAAATTAAATAAATTAAAATATTTAATTTAATCTCCTAAGTCATCTTATTTAATTAAATAACCCTAGGTTATTTAATTAAATATCATTTCACCCCTCCCCTATTTATTAAATCATATAATTTAATAAATATCTCTTAATTCTTCTAATTCCCTAATTGCATAAATTAAACCTTGTTTAATTAGCAATTAAACTAATTTTCTTTTAAGCAAAGGGAATATTCCCATGGAATATTCCTTATCCTCCTTTTTGCACAATTAAAACTTTGTTTTAATTTGTAAATTACCTTTTTCCTCACCCAAAAGGAATATTCTCTCTCCTCTAATCAACTCACTCAGCTTCAAATGCAAGTTAACCTTTAACCTCTTTAGCAAGTTACCTTTGACCTGTGTGAGTAGGTCAAAAGTGTGTTTGTTTGAAGCAAGGGTGAGCCCTTGATTAACTTTCATCATGCATTCTCATCCGTTGATGAGAATTCATTATCCATGCCTCTCATCCCCTTCATCTTGAACCGTTGATTAAGATTTTTGATCTCAAGCATTCATTCCTCATTTGCTCTCCTATAAATAGGTCACTATTTGGAGACAAATGGATTCATCTTTCAATTGCAAACTTATGATGTTGAATTCACTCACATACACACTCATCTTCCTTTGACCTACTTAAGCAAGGGTGATCCCTTGATTAACTTTCATCATGCATTCTCATCCGTTGATGAGAATTCATTATCCATGCCTCTCATCCCCTTCATCTTGAACCGTTGATTAAGATTTTTGATCTCAACCATTCATTCCTCATTTTCTCTCCTATAAATAGGTCACTATTTGGAGACAAATGGATCCATCTTTTAGTTACAAACTTATGATGTTGAATTCACTCACATACACACTCATCTTTTACTTACTTGTTAGCTTGTTTTAATTCATTTTCATTGCATAATAGCTTAGAGAATCCATTAGTGGCTTCCATGCATCCATCTTAACTTGTATAGGAATTAGGGTTTTCATCTTTTAGCATAATTTTAGCTTAGATTAGGTTAGCAATAGATTCTTCAAGGAATCTCCAGAGGAGCCGAAGGATTCATTAGAAGTCTTTGTATTCTCTGCAATATTTCCCTTCAAGTCCTTTTACCCATTCTTTTTGGAGTTCACTGGTGTCTCTTCTTTTGTTTTTGCATCTCTGGATGCATCTCCATTCTTATCTTCATCATCCTTCTTATTATTTTCATGTTCTTCTTCTCTACATCAACATTCTCTTCCTCACCAAACTTACTTACATTTTCTTCCTCAACAAGCGTATCTATGGTAACTAGAGGAATAACATTATCTTCAAGTATTGGAGAAGGAGAGGTATCCCACTTTGTTGAATCTTCACCAACATTGTTCTTTGCTTCATCTTATTTTATCAATTCTTCCAGATCTAGAAGAACGTTGTCCTGTTTATACCCTTCATCTATTGCATGGTCATGTTGAGCATTAGTATCTTGTGTTTCTTCTCCTATAGTGACTTTCAAAGTAGTGTCTTCTTTTTTTTATGAAGTCATTCGATATTTTTGTGCTATATCTGATATTTTGTCAACTGTCTCCTTCTGGGGCCTTTCAAACTCACTCTTATCTCTACCCATAAGTGTAGTTTCCCTTTGCTTTACTCTAAATTTTGTGTTGTATAATTCAGCCAATGTGGTTCTATTTTCCTTTGAAAGAGGAGCACCGATCTTCTCTAATGCATATTCTTTTATTTTTCCTTCTTCAATTACTTCTTTTCTTCTTTCACCAATACATTCCATAGCTTTGTAGGAATTTTATTTTCAATGTTTTTCATATCAACTTCTAAAACAATAATATACTTAATGATAGCCTCAACAATGGTGACCTTATCCATCTCATTTGCTTCACTGTACAAGACTACAATTTTTGCTAACACTTCATGCTATAAAAAATTATTGAATAGTGCTTCTAACTTCATGAGAGAGTGAGGTCTTACTTGTTCTGTTTTCTTTTTCATTTTCCTTTCATCCAAAGTCTTCTTATGCCCTATTTTTTCTTTCTTCTTCAATGACACCTTCTTGGTGGCTTCTCTCTTCTTCTCACCAGTAGGATGCTTAGTCCTTGAGGACCACTAAATAGAAAGAGGGGTGGTATTTGTTCTACTAGATATTCTTATGCCTGACAAGCTTCCCAGAGCTCCAACCCTTTGTCTTGCTTGCTCCACTTGCTCATTTGTGAAGCACATATCCTCTGCAAACTTGTCAACAATCCTTTCAACCTTCTTCTTTATCTATGGTTTTCTCTACTCCATATGAACCTCCATATATTTTTCTTCATAGGTTTCATACCTTGCTTTAGTGGTATCTTTGGGACTCTTTAACAAAATATCAACCAAACCAACAATCTCTTGTTCATTGATGTCATATTCCAACACAGGGATCCACAATATCCTTGGTTCTACTACTTCCATGATGCACTCATCTATTAATACCAAGAATTTGATATCATTCTAATACTTCTCTACCATTTTCCTATGAATTGTGTACCTTTCATACATCCTCTTTTGAAAAATTGTAAAGAAAGCAACAAGAGCGTCATCTTGTGCCTCTACATTACCAAGACTTCTCATAAAGTCTCCAATCTGATGAGCAATGGGTCTACCTTGCAACCATTCTACACTTTTAGTTCTGGGGAGTTCCTTTAAGAAATAGAAAAGTAGACATACAACCAAAGTTCCATACTTGAATGGATACGTCTCTTTTGTTTTCTTCGAGTTCTCCATTAACTGTTGTCTTAGAAATCCACAAAGATCGTAGTCAGCCCCTTTTTCCACCATTTCATATGCAACATTGATTACAGTGGCAGATACAAAGTTTTCTCTATTTGTGAAGTAAATTTTGTAACCAATCAACATAGTTGCATACTTCATAGCTGGATTTTTGATGTTGTTTACCGTTAAATCTCTCTTGTCATAAGTTGCATCTATGAGGTCCATTACAACCTCATTATTAATCAATTTTAGTATAGGAATAGGTCTGGTGGAGCATAGACCTGTAACCTCTCTAATCACATCTTTTGTAATTATTCTAGGAATGTTAGTCCAGACAAATTTATCATGAATTCTTCTTAATTCAATCCTAACCCATTTATGATCAAAGAAAAAATTTGAAAACCTTTACCACACTTCAAGTTTCTTCACAACTAGGTTTTGGTATTCTGGTTTTAGGGAAAAGTTATCTATAGTAAGTTCTTTCACCCACACATCTCCTAGCTTAGTGTGATCATATTCCTATATCTTTCCATGAATGCAAATCCTTATATCTTTTGTAGGTAAAACTCCATATGGAACATGCAAAAATGCACCTAACAGGTCATCTTCCATAGATTTAGCAGGGTATTTCTTGAACTTAGGTTGTGGCTTCTTAGTAACCTAAATTACCCTTGATGTTGCCATTGAAAAACAAATTCAAAATTCTTCCAAAACCATTTTCTTTGAAACTAGGGCAAGACTGAGATTGTAAATTCGAACTAGGGTTTGAAAGCACCAAATCACAAATCACCTTGTTCAATCCAAATCCTTTCTTCACTGCTCTACTCCTCAAATTCTTTTTGTAAATGAATTTGGTTAAGTGAAAAAACCTTATAACCCTTTGAATTTGACCTAATTTTGCATTGCATGCTTCAAATAGTAAAGTTAGCAAACCCTTCACTATGTGCACATTCACCTTCAACTACTCCACAATCTTTCGTATTTCAACATTTTCTACCAAGATCTTCACCAATAGCTCAAGCATGTCGATCTACATCAAATATCCTCATGTTGAAGCATCAACACTATTTTCTTTGGCAAGTGATGAATGATTTTTATTAAAGCTCCCCCTCAACCAAAGCTCTCAACCTAGTTTCTGGAGGAAACATCTGCACTAGATGTTGGTACAAATTCGTCCTTAACCCCAGTATCTTCCTTCTTTCTCCAAATCTTATCCATATCCTTCTTTGTTTCTACCGGATCAATCTTTTGTACTGGTTCATTCTTCTTTACTGGATTATCCTTCTTCATATTTCCACTTTTGCAAAACTTAGAAATGTATCCAAGCCTATTGCAATTGTAGCATATGACATTTTTCTAACCAATATTCCTTCCATTCATTCTAGATCTAAATTGATTAGTTTTATGCCCAAATCTAAATCATGTATAATAGTAGCCTTTGAAAGATCAAACAATTCTACCATTATTAATGTAGACATCCAAATTTGGACACTTAATTTTTCCAAATTTATTACTTTTCATCTAAACATCCTCTTATCCAAGTTAATTAAGTAATATTACTATTATTTAATTGATATCCTTAATTCTGCCAAATCCCTAAGTTATTTAATTAATACCTTACCCTACCCTCCTTAATCCTCTTTTCATCAAATGAATTCCTCACATGTCATTTTCATCTAATCCTAATACATCTCCTAATCTCTTCATTAAGGGTGTGCACATGCCTAATCCTTGATTAGGATGTGTCACATCCTCCAACTTTTGCAAGTTGGCTTCTAATCCTCATTAACCCCTAATTATCTTCTAATTACTAATTAGTTAAAACTAATTAGTACCTTGGTCAACTCTCCCCATCCCCCAAGGAATTTTTAATTCCTTTTTATTCATCCAAGGCTCCTCTCTTCCCCATGTGAATTTTTAATTCACTTTTATTCCTCCTAGAATCCCCTTTTCCCATGCATCTTCTAGAACCTTTGACTTGTCACATCAAGTCACATGTGACAAACTCCCACCTTTTTGGAGACCCTCTCTTATCCACTAGATTCTCTCAAGCATGTGAATTTTTAATTCACATTTATTCCTCCAAGGAATCTTCTCATCTCCCAATGTACTTCCAAGGTACATGTCCTTCCTCCACATCATGTACTCTCCTTCCACATCACCTACACATCATCTCACCCTTAGCCACTTAAGATTCCACATGTCAAAATGTGAGGGCTTGTGAGTCCTCAACTCACCTTAGCCCTTCATCTTGACTTTGTTGGATAAATCCCAACCATTGAATTCTCTAGAGAATTCAAGTTTCTCTATAAATACCCCCTCCTTTAAGGAAAAAAAAAAACACTTAGCCATTTTGCAACTAAATGCTGTCATTTTATGCACTCATCTAGTCTTCAATTTCATCCATTTTTCATTTGCATCCAAGCATATAGTTAAGCTTTGCATTTATCCATACTAAGAGCCATCAAGGAGCATACAAATCAATCCAAATCAAGGGCCAACCAAGGAATTTCAACTACGAAAAGGGAGGTATATCAATTTGTCTTCACTTAACACTTTCCTCTTTGCTTTTACAAATTTCTTAGGCTAATCTCGAGGTGTTTCCTTATGTTTTTCCATTACATTTTAGTTGCTTAGAAAGGGTTAGACATTTTGGTATCATAATTCTGGCATGCTTGGTGGGACCCACAAGTGGGTTCCTTAATTTAACGTTAGTTGTTGTTGATTTTTTTGAAGGAATACATCGCGGAAGGGCGACTACACCCCTGATTTCCACAGTGGGGCGATTACGCCCCTGATTTTCTGCAGTGGGGCGATTACACCCCTGATTTTCTGCAATGGGGCGATTACGCCCCTGATTGTCCACAGTGGGGCGATTATGCCCCTAATTTTCCGCAGAGGGGCGATTACGCCCCTAATTTTCCACAGAAGGGCGACTGCGCCCCTGATTTTCTGCAGAAGGGCGACTGCACCCTTGATTTATTGCAGAAGGGTGACTGCGCCCCCTTGTCACCGCGAAACAACGCATTTTGAAAGGTAAAACTATCATTTTGGCTTCAGTTTTTTGCTATTTTCAAGTATTAACCCCCTAACATTGTTCTTGCAAGGATATTGGTGTTTTTTGCTAACTTTTTTGCAGCATATTCTTGTGAAGTTGATGAAGAAAGCGAGATAAAACATCTAACATTTGCTTGCAGGGCTATCCGTTCACTCAAACTTTTAAAAATATCCTTGTTGTTTGTGTTAATCTAAGAACATAGTTTAATTAGGGGGAGTAATATTTATTGCTTGTTGTGTCTATCTTTTTCTGTTACTCAAAGGGAGCATTAGCTTGTTTTCGCTTTCCCCTTGCACTTTGTATGAGCCTGGGGAGTAGTTGGAAACAATGAGTGCTTTCTTTCTAGTGGGACTTGCTTGAGGATTTCGTCACCCCAAGGGACGATTCCAACCACGCGTACCGACGGGGTATATAAAGGGGGGAGAGCGAAAGTTGTACCCCAATCCAGTCGCGTCATAATTGGTGGAGCGTCGAAGCTAGGGTGATACCTAGATAGACGTGAAGAGTTGGTTCGAGCCCTTCAGTATCTTGTCGGGGTTCCCGACTCACGCTTGTGACAGGCTGGTGTTCACGGTTGTGCCTCACGTACCGAGAGTATATCAAGGACTCTCTAGACACCTTGTACATCCTAGATTAAGACCTCTTTGGCCATACCCTTAACACTAATCATAGGATTGTGTTTGCTTGAAAGTGTTTTCTTGTGAGAAACCAGTGAAATTTTTGACAAATTGGCCTTATTATTGTCATTTTAAAATACTTGCCATAGTCATTTTCATCAAACCAAGTCTCTGATTTTCCGCAAAAGGGCGATTGCGCCCCTGATTTTCTGCAGTGTGGCGATTACGCCCCTGATTTTCTGTAGTGGGGCGATTACACCCTTGATTTTTCATAGTGGGGCGATTATACCCCTGATTTTCTGCAAAAGGGTGACTACACCCCTGATTTTTCGTAGAAGGGCGATTACGCCCCTGATTTTCCACAGAAGGGTGATTACGCCCCTGATTTTTCGTAGAAGGGAAATTACGCCCCTAATTTATTGTAGAAGGGCAACTGCACCCCTGATTTACTACAAAAGGGTGACTGCGCCCCCGATTTACTGCAGAGGGGCGAATTTGCCCTCCTGAACACCCGAAATTACCCCATTTGGATCCGTTTAGCCTCTAAACCATCATTTAATCATTCCCAACCTTTTTCTCATCATCCTAAGCCTCCGTTTTGTCATTTTAAACCTCTGAAAACCTCCATTTGATCATTCCAAAGCTCCATTTTATCCATTCTAAGCATCCATCTCCTCATTCTGAGAGTCATTCATCTATTCTGAGCACCCGTTTGCCCGTCATCAACACTTTTCCGAAAATCATCATTTCATCACCAAAATCACATAAGTGCCACTTAGAACATCACTAGAGTCCATATCCAACATCAAATCATCCATCCCAATCATCTAGACTTCATTTTGAGAATTTTGATTTTTGTGTCGAAACTTTCGGAGGCCATAACTTTTGACTCGGGTGTTCGTTTGAGCTAAAATTTTATTGGTGGTTGTGTTATGAGATGGCATGTTGATTCTCGAGTGACTGGAAGTCCCTCGGACCCCATTTCACCACATTTTCAGGGCCTCAAACTTTAATCTTGACCCTCAAAATTGCAATTTAGTGTTTTTTTCTAGCATTTTAAAAATCGTTTTCGTTAATAACTCGAAATGCATGTCTCAAGTTGGGGATGTTAGTTGGAAATTCATCTTATCTTTTTTTGGGTATTTTTTGGGAAAAATTTGGACTCTCAAAAGTATGCCCGTGAGGTTTCCTAAAATGGCAAAATTTGACAATTTTTGAAAATTGCCAAATTTGAAAAAATCCAATTGTCAGCACCTTACGTTCTTTAAACCCCAAAACTTGGTGTAGAATCAATCCCATCACATCCTCTAATCATTCTAAGCTTCAACCCAATCCTAATCTGAGCTTTAATCTAATCCCAATATGAGCTTAACCAAAACCCTAATCTGAGCTTTAGTCATTTCAACCTTTCATTCATCCATTCTAAACAGTTGTTCTCCCTTTCAATCATCTGTTTCCCTGTTCCAAGTAAACAATCATATATTTCACACATCCTTTCATCATTCTGAACTCTCATTCTATTGTTTTGATCATCCATTTACTCGTTCCAAGTAAACGTTCATCCATTTCACACCTTTCGTCATTCTGAACTCTCGTTTCACACCTCCTTTCATCATTTCGAACTCTCATTCTATCATTCCAATCATTCATTTACTCGTTCTAAGTAAACATTCATCCATTTCACACCTCATTTCATCATTCCAAACTCTTGTTCTATCATTTCGATCATTCCTTTACTCGTTCTGAGTAAATGTTCATCCATTTCAAACCTCCTTTCATCATTTCAAACTCTCATTCAACAATCCTGATCAATCATTTACTCGTTCTGAGTAATCTTTCATCTCTTCCAAACCTTCATCTTCTCATTCTAAGAATCATTCATTTGTTGTGAGCAGTCATTTACTTGTTTCGAGTAGTCGTTCATCCGTCCCGATCAATCATTTTCTCATTTTGAGTATTTCTTCATCCATTTCTCCAATCAAATCATCGCTTTCCCCATCCAAATCCTCTGAACTTTGTTTCAAGTTATTATCTAAATTGACCTAAGTTTCTGATATGATCATCATCATCAGCATCCGCTTAGGATTGTCATCCATCCTAAGTCAATCATCATCGTCAGCCCAATCAATCCGTTTTCAATCTCAAAGTGGATTCGGTGCCGCAATCATTCACTCATCCTTTAATCCGATCAATCAGTATCCTACGTCACCTAGGGTAATCTATGAACAAGGTTTACACTCCGTTTCGTCATCCTATCCAATCCCTCAGTCTATCTTATCAATCATCGATCGATCTTATCCAATCTAATCCAATCCAATTGCATCCCTATCCAATCACCTTTGACCCAATCAATCTACTTCCATCTCGAAGTAGATTCGGTGTCGTAATCATCCTTTGATAATGAAATCCAATTATCAGAATCAATCCCATCGCATCATCCAATCCCGATCTGAGCTTTCCCTAAATCCCGAGTTGAGCTTTAGTCCATTCCCATCGAAAATCTTTGATCCATCTTCTTTATCCTTTCATCATCATGAATCCTTATCCTCCATCAATAGTGGTCAAGGGAAACCTTAATTATGTTGACAACGATAACGAAAGTCTTGTCGATCAAGAAGAATGTGACATAGACCCCCTTGACACTATCATTGCTAGTAAGCTTTCTCCACCCACTTTCCAAAATTCAATCACCCCTTCCAGTTATCTGATTATGTCTTCATCCATGCCTAATCATGTTGCTTATGCTACCTTTGACAAGGGATATCCATCATATCCATCATATCCTTCATCTACATCATCCTCTTATCCTAGTCTGCCATCACAATACCCCTATCTTAATCCCCCGTCCACATCATCCTATCTCAATCCTTCACCGACATATACCCGCTACCCTAATCTTCCATACCAATCTGCTCACCCTAATCCTACATTCACACCTTCCTATCCTAATCCAACATCCACACCAACCTATCCTAATATAACATCCACCTCTCCTAACTCTAATCTGACATGCACATTTCCCTATCTCAATCCGCCACCTCAATCTTCCCATCCTAATCCACCATCCCCATACCCTTACTACAATCCACCACACACATCCTTGTGTCCTAATTCACCATTCCAATACCCCTATCTTAACCCTTCATCTAATCTTAATCCCCCATCTATTCCCAGTCCTGCATCCAATACCATTCCCCCATCTAATCCTAGTCCCCCAATCCCTATTCCTCATCCCCCACCAATCCATAATCCTTCATCCATTCCTACCACACCATCTCAGCCTAGAGTATTCAAGTTCTTCACTCCAGAAGTTCTCCAAGGACTTATAGCAAAGAAGACATCTCCCACTCCACACCTTGAAGTTATGGAATCATGTCATCCCAACCCATCATCCACAGTCATTAGTGACGAGACCCTTCTCCACCCAACATATATCAGTGATGAAACCATCACATCCTCTGAATCCACTAAGCCCCCATCCCTTACCATCACATCTACCGAATCCATTGAACACCCATCTCCAACTCCAAGAGTCGTCAAGCCCATCGACGACACCCAAATCCAATCCACTAAAATCCATTCCGATGACTGCATTAAATCCTCCATCCTTCCATCTCCCCAACTTGAAGAACACTCTGTCATCCTGCCAACCACACAAGATGAGTCATTCCAAGAGTCTAATCCAAAGCATGCCAACATATCCCCTTCTCCAAATCAAGATCCTACCATCCTATCTAGTCCACCTCAAGATCACAGTCCCCCATCCATTCCATCTTCATCTCCATCGCATGAGCCCACTACCACAAATCCAGATCCTATCATATCCCTTGATCCCTCTCCCGATACCACCCATCCAAATGCTGCTATCCCATCATCTCCCTCTCATGATCCCCCATCATCGCCTAAAACTGCTATCCCCACACCGCTTGCATATCCCCTTGGTTCTCTCACATTCTTCCATGGTGGCCTCCTCGTGGAAGAAAAACATAGTGTATATACCACCCATGATCCTCCACCTAATAATGGACTTGCATCATGTTTTCAGAATAACACAAATCCTATCATGGATCGCATGCTCAAGAAAATGAACTATCAAGGAAAAGGTCTAGGCCTTCATGAGCAAGGTATCTTAGAGCCCATCCAAGTCAAAGAACAAATCTACATGCAAGGTCTTGGACCTATTTCCCAAGACTCACAATCTAACGATGTTGGTACAACCTCTAAACGTCCTCAACGAGCCTTTTCCAAAAGAAATGTCAGCTCTTCCCATCACTCCACCAGACCATATGATGCCCTTCCTCCTCTTCTATTGTATCGCCTCAAAACAACTATCCATATTCCTCCTTCATCTACTCCATCCATTTTGGGTCCTTACATCCCTCCATCCACCATCTCCCATCCTTCATCTACTCCATCCATCTTGGGTTCTTATGTCCCTCCATCCACTATGTCTGCTTTCGGTCCATATATCCCAAGATCACCTCCTCCATCTCATCCTTTCATCCATCCAACACCTATCCATGTCATCCATCATAAACATCCTAATCAAGATCAACAAAGGAACATACCCGCACATCCTCCATCTACACATAATCCTCATAATTTTATCTCCATCGCTCCACATCATCCATCTCCTCACACCCATCCCATTGCTAGTAAAAGCACTTTGGATGCCAAAGCAAAAATTCCTAAATCTAAAGATCCACATGAACCTCAAGCTCCTCATGTCCCCTCTAAAAGACATGGTAAAAAGAAGAAAAATATAAATCCAAATCAAATACGTAGGCCACAAAGGCCCACCAAAGAAAAGATCAAAACCATGTGGATCCCAAAGAAAAAAGATGCAATGCCATCACATGAAAAATCTATAAGAACATCCGAAGTCACTAATCCAAATGATAATCATACACCCCTTTCATCTCCTAAGTCTGTTTTGGGTCCCTATATCCCGAAATTCACCATTCCATCTCCTCCATTATCCCCACATTCTCCATCCCTTAATCCTATTATCTTTTCACATCCACCACCACATGTGCCAATGTTGGTCTTGAACACATCTCCCCATCACATATCCACCCCATCATTCCATCCATACACTTTCCAACACCCCACCCATTACCCCACATATTTCCCCCATCAAATCCCTCTAATTCATCCTCTTGCATAATCCATTTATAAGGTTGTACCAACATCCAACAGTCGGTTCGAACAAAGGCTCTTAATGCCTCATATAGATCTTGATGCTTGAGTCCTTCATCCATATCCTTATCGCATGTCTTCTAAATCTGCTTATCCACTTATTTTCCTCCCTATCCTTATCCATCTCCTTTTGCATGATATCCAAAATTTTGAAAAATCTAAAAAGTCAAAAATCCAAAAAAGTCAAAAAAATTAAAAAAATTAAAAAAAAATCCAAAAATAAAATAGTAAAGAGAAATCATTCATCCAATGGTGAAAACTTGGCAAACAAGCACCTTGGGTAAATACCATGATGAAAACCTGGCAAATAGGCGTCATGCATGCACTTCCCATCTGTCCCCTCCATCCCACCTATCTTCTGTCCCTCCATCCTTCTTATGATCTTGATCAAACCAAGGGCACCTATCTATACATGCTTTGGCCACCTCTTGGTATACATTCCCTTCATCCATGCTCTATTGTATTCCTTGGTCCCATCCATCCTCCTTTATCTCCATCCCTCATGCCTCATCATCCTTGTCTTGTTGTCCATCTGTCCTAGCATCCATTTCATCTCCCAATCATTCCTATCCATCTATCCACAAGCATCCCCATATCTCCATATATCTAGCATCATTCATCTTCCAATCCTTATATCCCTTCATCTCCCCATCCTTATCTTCGTATCCATCTACCCTAGCATCCTTTCATCTCCCATCCTTATATCCCTATCCATCTATCACAACATACCTTTCCATCTCCACATCCTTATCTTTGTATCCATCTATCCTAGCATACTTTTCATCTTCCAATCCTTATATTCCTATCCATCCAAACAATCCCTCCCATCCCCCATCCCTATATCTCTATCCATTCTTTCATCTTTATCCTCATCCCATCTCACAATCCCTTGTCATTGGTATCTCGCTATAGGCCTCCCTCCATGCAACCCAATGCCATTTATCTAATCGTCATCCCTCTTGCTTCTCTTGCACATCTTTCTAATCCCCTATCACTTTTCATCACTCGTCTATCTATCATATCATCCTCCCACTTCATCTTTTGATGGTTTGGATAACTATCCCATTCTTGAGCTTTGTGTAGTCTCGATCCTCCGATCCAATCCAACAAGTCTATCCTATCTCCTCATATGGGTCCCATATTTTTATCCACTTATCCTATCATCATCCTTTATCCATCATTTATCTTCAGCCTCTTGTCGAACTATGTTGCCCTTGCGCTTTCACATAGGCAAGGTCAATCACTTGATCTGCCCTCGGGGTTCCTTTATCACCTATCGTCATTCTTTCTGGTTTGTCTGTCAAGTCTTCTATTGTCTAGCGTCAGTCTTTCTGCTTTGTCCATCCACTCCTTTATTTTATCATCTATCATCAGTCTTTGCTTTTGTCTCTCCAGTCCTTATCATCCACCATTAGTCAGATTCATCATCCTCTTTCTACTTTTATCCATGGTCAGTCGTCCACCTTTTACTGAACTACGAGGGTTCTATGCTTTCACATAGGCAAGGCTAATCTTTGATCGTCCCCTGAGCCCCTAGGTCTTTAGGGTGTGTCAGTCTCATGTCTTGTGTCGTGTCATCAAGTTATGCCCTTATCTAGCTAGTGCTTAAAAAGAAAGATCCACTTATATCATCAGATCCAATCAGTTTCGAATATCCTGCGTCATATCGGTCTTTCAGTTTAGTATACATCATCTTCAGTCTCAACAAGATGCATCCTTCCTAACAGACCTCATCAATATCATCCATCCCCTTGATCCTATGGCAAATGACATTTGAAATTGATTGCGATCTTTTGATACTTTTTGGCTTTTATTTATCAATTGAGCTCCCTATCATCACTTGTCAAGGCTACCATGATCCCTCATATTATGGTGTGTTTTGATTGGTCAACAAAGGGGCATATCTTGATCTTTTGTATATTTGTGTCTTCTTGGTTGTTCCATGGTCTTGTGTTACGTTGGGGCATCCTAATGTGCTTGTGGTTATTCCAATACCTGGCTCGACCAAAGTCATGGCGACTTTGGGGTGTTGGGATAGCCTTCTTGTTTGTTTTCTTTGTTTCATGCATTAGACACTAATCTACCTTGGTTCCACATACCCTAGCACTTGGTGTCTTATGCTATAGCAAAAATCAGTGCTCCGAAGATGGAAAATTGCATTAGGATTGCATTTCATTTCTATTGTCTTCTTACATGTATCCCCCATTCTCTCCTCTATCAAAATCCCCCCATCCATTCATCCTTCATCCTTATCTCACATCTCTATCCAATCCCCATCCATTCCATTTAGCTTGAATCATCTAATCATATACTTGGTCTTGTCCCCAACCTTGTCACAAGCCTTGATCCAATCATCATCATCAAGAGGTATTCTTCCCTATCCTTTAGTGGTGTTTTGGGATGTATCCTTCCCTTATCAATACCACTCATTGGGATGTATCCTTCCCTATCCTAGTGTTGTTTCGGGATATATCATTCCCTCATCAATGACACTCCATCCATCATCAACCCCTTTTGACTTGTACCTTAACTGGGTAACATCGTCTTCGTCTTTGCATCCATTTGTGCTTCCCAACCTCCTGTCACCTTTTTCATCCTTTCATATCCATCCCTTTGCATCCTCTTCCTCATCTCCCATTTCATCATCTCATCCATTTCGAGAGCACATCTGTGTTCTCTTGAACTCACATGTCCTCTCGAGGGGGCATCCTCAATCCCTAACCTTCATCTTCACCCCCATCATCTTTCTTCCTAGTCATCCCTTTGATGACTGGGGCATCTTTTCCAATCTAACCATCTCTTTTTGGGTTCTATATTTTAATTTTTTTTGAAATGATGCTACTTCGTAACACCATCTCAAAGAGGGGAAAAATGTAGACATCCAAATTTGGACACTTAATTTGTCCAAATTTATTACTTTTCATTTAAACATCCTCTTATCCAAGTTAATTAAGCAATATTACTATTATTTAATTAATATCCTTAATTCTACCAAATCCCTAATGTATTTAATTAATAATTAAATACCTTACCCTCCTTAATCCTCTTTTCATCAAATGAATTCCTCACATGTCATTTTCATCTAATCCTAATCCATCTCCTAATCTCTTCATTAAGGGTGTGCACATGCCTAATCCTTGATTAGGATGTGTCACATCCTCCAACTTTTGCAAGTTGGCTTCTAATCCTCATTAACCCCTAATTATCTTCTAATTACTAATTAGTACCTTGGTCAACTCTCCCCATCCCCCAAAGAATTTTTAATTCATTTTTATTCATCCAAGGCTCATCTCTTCCCCATGTGAATTTTTGATTCACATTTTATTCGTCCTAAAATCCCCTTTTCCCATGCATCTTCTAGAACCTTTGACTTGTCACATCAAGTCACATGTAACAAACTCCCACCTTTTTGGAGACCCTCTCTTATCCACTAGATTCTCTCAAGCATGTGAATTTTTAATTCACATTTATTCCTCCAATGAATCTTCTCATCTCCCAATGTACTTCCAAGGTACATGTCCTTCCTCCACATTATGTACTCTCTTTCCACATCACCTACACATCATCTCACCCTTAGCCACTTAAGATTCCACATGTTAAAGTGTGAGGGCTTGTGAGTCCTCAACTCACCTTAACCCTTCATCTTGACTTTGTTGGATAAATCCCAACCATTGAAGTCTCTAGAGAATTCAAGTTTCTCTATAAATACCCCCTCCTCTAAGAAAAAAAAAACACTTAGCCATTTTGCAACTAAATGCTGCCATTTTATGCACTCATCTAGTCTTCAATTTCACCCATTTTTCATTTGCATCCAAGCATATAGTTAAGCTATGCATTTATCCATATCAAGAGTCATCAAGGAGCATACAAATCAATCCAAATCAAGGGTCAACCAAGGAGTTTCAGCTACGAAAAGGGAGGTATATCAATTTGTCTTCACTTAACACTTTCCTCTTTGCTTTTACAAATTTCTTAGGCTAATCTTGAGGTGTTTCCTTATGTTTTTCCATTGCATTTTAGTTGCTTAGAAAAGGTTAGACATTTTGGATATCACAATTATAACCATTCATGATTTGAATTCTACACTCATTAGCTCCATGGCCAAATTTCTTTCATGTAAAGCACTGACTAGAAAAAGGCGAAATATTTTGATTCATTCTACTTCTAGATTTTATAGCCTTATATCCAAATTTATTGCAAGAATAATAGAAACTATTAAAATATGGGTACCTTTGTGCATTTGGTTGTCTAGCCAGTGATCTTCTAGGTACATTCCTTTGATTTTGGATTTGCTTGCTATTGTTCTTTTTTTTAGCATTTGATGTCTAATCTGATTTTGAACTTTCACCCTTTTCAAATCCTAGATCTTCTTTATCTTTAGAGCCTTTCTTATTTGCAATCATTTCATCAAGCTTTGTATAACTCATCTTGAATTTGTCTTCATGAATCCTTGCTTTCTCTATATTTGATCTCATATTCACAACTTCTTGTCCAAGCCTTGTACATTTCTCAAATTTTCTTTTCACCATTGCATTTAGACATTCCTCAACTCTTTATTTTCTTTAACTTGCACCTTCAGACCGGTGATAGTTTCATTTGCTTGCTTCAATAGTTCACTGAATTTCTTATGCCTTTCTCTGAACTTCTTGATTTTGTCTCTCAATTTTCTGATGCATTCATTTGCTTCTCTAACATTTTATTTCAGATCTTTTTTTTCACCTTCAGCCCTCTCAAGATCTTCAAGGGCAACTTTGAGTTCTCCATCTTTGTCAAGCATGCAATTTTCTTCTTTGAATCCAACAACAAGAATCTCTTCTGGAGGAGTAGGTAGCCTTCTAATAGTCATTTGTTCAACCTCTAAGATCTTCCCTAAGTGGTTAAGCTCCTTCCAAGGAACCAAGCTATGATACCAATTGTTGAACACACATAATACTGAGAAGGGGGGAAAATCAATATTATTATAAACCTTTCAAACATTTAAAAATTCAATCTGCATAGCATATTCAATTGCACTAAGTGAAATAAATCATGAAACATCCAACAACATCGCATAACACATGAACACCAAGATTTTTATGTGGAAAACCCAAAATTGGAAAAACCCATGGCAAGGATTAGCTCACAATATATTATAACTGGCTATATTATATTTATAGAAGTGTTCACTGCAGGTGGACTCACTATCCACTGAGAAAAAAAGATAGAAGAAAGTTTTTGGCTCACAACCTACATTGAACTGTTACGATGACATCTGTCATATGCATGAGATACAGTTCCAGTGAAGCTCAATAAACTTAATTTACACACTTCATCTGATTTTGATCTAACACTTTGCTTTCCTTTGCATTCACATCTAATATTCTGCTCAACATTCACAACTTAGATTTGTAATACATTTTCTCAATTCACATTATTTGCATCATTTGCATCGTTCACATCACTTTCAAATAGAACTTATATCAAAACATTGAAAATTGATTAGCTTATATATCTTCTTTAAGCATAACATCAATTAGGTCGGCCTAATTAGATGTATCATACAAAAATAGAAAATATATGACTTGTCATCTCAAATCTTTCCACACACACCTCATGCCAAGATTCAATCCTTCAAAAAATTTGAAATAGGTCAGCATGGACCTATAATAGCTCCCACATAATTCCACAATACTTACTTAACCTTCACATACCTTCACACCTATTAGGTCGGCACCATAGGAGACCTAATACAAAAATTCTTCAACAATATACCCATATTCGGACATGTGGACCTCAAAATGCTGTGCTATTTGGAATTCACACTCTATTGAAATATGTCAACATCTACTTAAATCCAAAAAACCAAAATCCTATATGTGGAGAAGTGCAAAATCTTGAACTCATATTCACTGAACAGGAAATGACTCTAACTGTTAGGCCGAAATTTTTTCATTCATAACTTTCAAACCAAAATCCAAAACAAGATGGAATTCTGGAATTAGATGCTTCTACTAACCAAAAAAATAATTCTAGAATTGCAGAGTGAAACGTTAATTTGTGGACTAGTGCAGACCCAAAAATTGGATGTTGTATTACACAGAATTAGTAGTATTGACACTTAGTCAATTTCCATCACACTTGGCTTCACCGGATCAAACCTTCTTGCAAAGTTGTCTTCCAAAAACATCCCAAAATATGTTAAAATCAACCAAAATAATCTGCACCATGATCTCCATATCAAGATACAATGTTGACATTACTGCAACACATAATAATATACCTTGTACTTATCTCTCATGCTCATGTTTCCAACAACTGCATCAATGACAAACTCCCCATTCTTCCAACAAAAAATTACCCAATTAGGGAATTAGAGGACCTAAACAAGCAACCGTTGGGAGCTAAACAATGTTGGACCTTGGTCACATGGGCAACCTATTGTTGGGTGTTGGGGGCTAGAAGGTAGGCCCCTTTCTTAGAAGTGAAAAAAAAGTAAAGGGAAAAATCATCCTAGAAGTGAAAAACATTTTTATGAAACCTTGGGGAAGTCTCTATGATGATACCTAGCAAACAAGCATTATTTTTGTTAAAGTAATCATACATTATCCAATAATTAATTAAGCTTTAATTTATTATTAGTATAATTCATTTCATGCACTTAAGCTAAACTTAGGAGTGTTTTTTTCTATTAACTGAAGTGAGCTATTATTAGATCATTGTCTTATCACATAGGATTTTGACACTTGTCGTGATCTAATCCCTTTATCATTAGGGTTACTCCTATAAAGAACTCATCCTCATTGCATTATTCTCAAGATCTCCTTGAAGACTCTTGAAGTTCATTCTATAAGTTTTTCTTGTTGAGGATATAGCAAATCATTGTTTGCAACTCTCTTTGCATGGAAGGTGTTTTTGTTCATTGTTTAATCTTGTATATCATGTTTATTCACAATTCTAACATGGTATTGAAGCACTATGCAATTGTGTTGGTTTTTTCTCAAATTTTGTTTTTGGTACATTTTATTTTTTGTCAAAGTCAGATGTGTTGTTTTCACTCCAGAGCTCACAATTTTTGACCAGTTTCTTTGCTTTTCATGATTCTAATAGTGTTGGGATTTTCATAGCTCTTCACACCCATCCATGCAATTTTTCCATATTTTTTCCAAGAAAATTTTATTCAATTTTTTTTGTTTTCATATCCTACTAAATTACATAGAAATTTTAGCTCTTGGAAACTTCATGTTTACATGGGATGACTTGTTATAGGTTATTCTACATGTGTTTCACATTTTGTCCTATTTAGGTATCATAGACATCTTTTGCATGTACTTTATTTTTTGTAGGTGCACTGAGATAAAGTACCACTCTAGTGTATGATGTTTAGGGATTTAACACATCTTGATATGATTTTTGTACTCACACTATGATATAAAGTATCATCGGTGAGTTGAGAGTACCTTTGTTTTTCCATCACACCTTTGTCAAGTGAGTGTTCCTTCCATGACAACATCAAATCATGGTGATTCTTGCCTCATTCATGTGTGCCTTGTTTGCACTATTGGATGTTGTGGTTGTGTTACTGATATGTGGTTGTCATTGATATCAACACTATTAGCATTAATATTTTAGATGTTGTATATGGCAAGGATATTGAGAAAATTGTAATGAAATAAGTTGCAGGTTGTCAGTGGTGAAGTGAAGTGAAGTCTGTCGATGAGTTTAGTACGTTGATGATCAAAGGTTGTGGATTAAAGGGTTTCTTGTCAAGCATATCTAGTTTATCCATGTTAAGTTTCAGAGATCCGCATGAAGATTTGATCGAGTTATGAAGATTTTTATTCTGACAATTTTTTTGTTGCTTCAATTGGTGTTCCTGAATGAAGATGATGTGATTTTAGCAAGTTCAGTTGCTGCAGATGCTTCTCTAGAAATTCATTATGTTTTTGGATGTTTCTAGATCATGCTCTATCTGTGTTGCATGTCTGCATTGATCGTTGTGCTCGTGATTTGATATTTTCTCGTGTGTTCATGTTTTTCATGTTCTTGGCCGACTAGGTGTTGAAGCGTGTTGTGGATCTTCGAGGATTAATTTTTGAAGGTGGTTCATGTTTGAGAATTTTATTTTGGGTCTTCACTATGTTGTGGCTGACCTTGGTTGATTCACATTAATAATCTTTATTTTTTTGGGCCGATAGTTTGTATTCATTTTATTATTTTCTTGAGGCCGACATGTAAGCGATGTAATTTCTAGTTGCGGATATATAAGAGCGATTGTTTTATCGTTTGAAGGAATGCGTATGAAAAGTGTGAGTCATATGTGTGAATATTGTTCAAATCTTTCGAAGGCAGAAGCAGAGTGTGAAGAAGAGTGAAGAAGTGTAAAGAAGTGTTCATGTGCTTAACCAGAATTGTAATCATGCATTAGCAGATGTTATATTTCTTAGTTCAAATATTGTGGATGTAATTCATATCTTTGTAAGAAAGTATGTCTTCCTTTTGTAATTGAGCAATGAGCTCTAGGCAGTGCACCTGAATGCATGTGCATTTCCCATTCATATTTATTTATACTTTTAACAAGGTATAATCTTGTGGACTGACCTCCACCGTGGTTTTTCCCCTAACAGGGTTTCTGTAATGCCCTAAATTTAACATTCAAAATAAAGTTAAGGACAAAACACAACTATCAAATTTCGCTCAAGAACACTTGCAAATGTCACAAAAGGCTGCTACCCAAGAAGGCACTACAAGGAAGCATGCAACACTTGACCAATTAAAGATTAATATATTTAATTAGAAAACTAAATTTCTTACGCAATCCTAGGAGGGTCTTCAAATGGAGACATGGAAATTAAATCATTAAGACGGACTTTAATAATTCAACCAACACATTCATAAATTGAAGGCACAATCAAGTCATAAGCTAAGCAAATACATTATATCAATAACAACTCAAAGTAATGAAAATATCACAAATTCTAGGGGCTAGACCTAATTCCTTGGGGGCTCGTCTCTGACGGCCTTGCCTACGTATATAATTCACAGAGGAACCGTAGTTTGACAACTAGACTTCAACCATCTCCCACATGGTTGGATAACAAGGAATATAATCGTTAGGCTATAAGGATGGCTTGACAATAACTTCCATCACAA
Organism: Sequoia sempervirens; assembly: GCA_007258455.2. Lineage (NCBI taxonomy): Eukaryota > Viridiplantae > Streptophyta > Pinopsida > Cupressales > Cupressaceae > Sequoia > Sequoia sempervirens. Next base: position 585,671,001 of record VDFB02270651.1, on the reverse strand, counting down.
CCCACTAACACCTCTCCACACTGTAATAATAGTTCAAGGTCAATGATCATGACTAGACCCATAGTATTTGTCAAGATTTTTTCTAAAATAACTAGATGACGTACACACAACCCTCATCTACTCCCAAGCTCAATATTCAACCCTTATAATTGACAAAAATAAAGGAGAACAAAAGAATAGTAGTGCTCACACGAAAATCTTAAAACCTATATATATGTGTCATGTTATATTTACTAATGTTGTAAGTGTGGCTCATCGTCTCATATTTAGTATTAGATTTCTTGAACTATATTCATATTCGAAAACATATAATAATCTCACTATTTTCATTTTATATCAATCACAAGAGATAATGTATTCTAGATGAGCATGCATATATCACGTTTCTAGTGGACAACCCCGCATCAATTTATTTATGAAAATAGATTGATAATGACATAACAATAAGAAAACAATGGCATCATATTATAATCTCTCATATCTTTTTAATTAAAATACATACTATAATCAAATTGTTATCGATTTCCATGGCAAATCAATGATTAATAATAATAAGATCTTTGTTAACAACTTTTACTAACTTTAAATAATTTATTATGCTCATAAAATGAGGTATACAACCAACAAAAAGAATCATTTACCAATTTCATTATAGATTTATATTAATCATAATAAATGATACTAGTGATTGTTTTCTCTCATCAATGTACAACAATAAGTCTAATTATATGGAGCTTTCTCTTTCTATATATATATATATATATATATATATATTTACATATATGCAATTGCTATTTGAGGATTTATCACACATTATTATTGTATTAAAATCACCTCAAGAATATAATAAATGAGGTAAAAAAATTTAATGTAAGTGAATAGTTCTTCAACAAGACAAAGCTGTCTTAAAACAATCATAGAATTCGTATTTCTTAATGAAATTTAAAACTTTAAAATGTTCTGTAAAGCTAGAGAGTAGAAGAGTAAAACCCAGAAAGGATTCTTTTGTGATCATAAAGACATGAGAGCAGTTTTTTTTTGCAATCAGCCTTGTCATTTAAACAACAGTACACACAGTTCAACATAAGCAAAATAATGTAATGCCCATGCATTTGTATAATTATTGTGTATATGCATGCATAAATATGCAAGTGGGATGCCTTTGCTGAAAGGGAAATCTTGAAGTTTCTTAATATATAAATTAGATTGGGCACCTTAAACAGTTGTGAACTGAACATACTTCCATCTTTATTTTGTTTTTGATATGAGAGAATATCAGTTTATATTTGATAATAAATAAGTCATAGTAGATGAAGAATCAAATAAAATACATTCTGTTATATGAGATGCAATCCATGATTAAATTGAGTTATCTGAGAAAATAGAGTATATGCTATCTTCGGCTTAATCTACTTAACTTTATTTTTTTATTTTTTTATTTTTAAGTATAATATTCAATGGAAGGTCTTCTTTATTGACATAGTCTTACCAAAGTTAAATTAGGCAATGCTCTTGCCCACTACAGTATCAGATTAAGGTATCACAATAATATTTATAAAAAAACATATCTCTTAATACCAATGTTAGAATTTTGTGTCAGGAATAATTATTTTACTAGCATTTTTGGTACCTATAATAGCCCAGCAGAATAACTCATTAAAAGATGAGTTTAGACATTAATAGGTGAGTGTGTTCATTCCCAGTGATCATGTATTTTCATAATAGAAGAGTCTTATTAATAGAATTCAGCGCCCAAACAAGGATTAAGTAGGCATTAGTTCTACCTTCATTTCAGCACAAATATAGCTTAATGTGAATGAAGATATAATGATTTAAATCCTAACCCTGGACAACAATTAATTGAAACTAGCACGCTCCATTTCAAACATCCTACAATATATGGAATTGTTAAAAAAAGCGGAATACATATCTAGTTCTATCTTGTACATACAAGTAATGCTCAACTACTTACTCTTTTCTCGCACAGCATACTAGTACTTCTTAAGCCTTGGTGTTAGCTAAAAAAAAAAATACAGTTTATTTAAATAAACAAAAATATAGGTGCTATCAATTAACTAAATTTTCCATGTCCTGTGTGCTGGTTCTAAATCAGAATAAATACCAAGCAACAGCTTTTTCAGGAACTCTTTAATTGCTAGAAGTTTTATAAATGTTGTTCTAGGTGCAAGTCAAAAAAAGAGTTAAATCCAAGGGAATGAAGCAAGGCGTGAGCCCCATTTGTCTAATTAAAATTTAGAAGTAAGCTGAAACCTTCTTTGCAAAAAAATGAAATGGCAACATAGCAGCCCCATGGAGGAGGCAATCAAGTGTTTGTAGAAATGAAATTGAAGGTGTGAGCCTAATCTCAATACTATAGTTAAAAGCCTTGGATTCATAGATACGAGTTTGATCAAATCCTTTTGCTTCAAGAAAGTCTTAAGGAAGTTAAGCTTGACCTTAATTTTTTTATCAGGGTCTAGAAGAAAAACCTTAGGACTGCTATGGTTTCCTCTGTTAATCCATATTTCTCAATGAGAAGTTGGGTAACATCGTTTCTCCCTCTAATGTGGGTGTTGAGAGTGAGGTTGCACTCTTGTTACAACAAATGGAAAATATTGCAAATGTTGAAAGCAAACAAGTACCTACAATTTTGAGATATTTAAGGAAGATCAATCCTTGGCTGAAGATTATAGAATGGCCTGGGTATCAATTGAATTGCACTCATGAGTGCAATTTATAGGAATGGGAAACAAATTATTTATAGGATACAAAGCTTACCTGAAAATGGTGGAAACTCAAATTGCAGTAGATCTGAGGTGTGATTACTGCATAATAGGTGAGATGACCCGAGGTTCATGACTTGAGTAGAGGTTCATGGCTCTTGAAGCTCTCCTTATCATAAAACCCCCCAAATTCTGTACAGGGTGTTGGTCAGATTTTATTCTGCGACATGGGCTCCACTCTTTTTTTCCATCTTGTGGTATGTCCACCCCCAACCCCCTTTACGTTTACCATAACTCTCACTTCATTGAACACCATCCCCACCCAGATACTGTTGTTCGTGATATTGAAATCCTCCCCATACCTCATAAATGGCGCAGGTTCAATGAACTGCAGATAGGCGTCAGGAGGAGGGGATGGAAATTAATTCTGCAGCCACCCACTTACCATAATGAATCCACCTCCCATCACGTATTAAGCATTTTAGTGGGATAGCTAAAGGATGTAGTCTCATATGTGTGGTTTGCACCCAGCACATAGGTGGGGGCTATGAGTACTAAAAGCACCCATGTTGACAACTTAATCTGCCCAGAATTTTATTCTTTAATCTTAGATATGAGTGCACAATGGAGAATATATTATGACAAGCTAGAATTCAATTTCCTAAATTCAGAATGATTAAAAAAAAACATGTAAATATTGACTTGAATTTAATTTCAAGCATTTAATTCATCTCCCAATCCATCATGGAGGATGATTGTTAAGTGTTCAAGTTAATTATCCATCAACTAGACACAACCCCTAATCTTAACATATCATGCATACTTGAATACTTTAATGAATAAAATCAAGAACATAGTTACTATAATATTGTAATAATTATACTAATTTTTATTATAGTAACGTCTTGCAAAACACTATTGTTATGATCATGAAATCAAGTGGATAACAGTTAACATGAACATAATATTATATATATATATATATATATGCAAAATATTTAATCCTTATATAACAACTATCATTTTGAGTTAACAAGAGTAGCTTCCTAGTTTATTAAGAAATATTACTTTTAGAATAGTAATTTTGAACTTATATCCAAATTATACTAACCATTTAGTATAATTTTGTCTCAATCTTTATTATGATTAAATAGTGTAGTGACAATAATATTACCCTTATTATATTCTATTAATTTCTTAACTCACTATATATAATGATTTCTCACATTGCTACTATATAAAATAAAATTAACAATTACACCAAAATAATAATCTCTTATGACAATTCAAGCTACAACAAACTTATAAATATTAAATAACAATATATCACAATTAGTTCACAATGGTAACTATCCAAATGACATCACTAAAGAACCATTACTTACTTATACTCTACATCTCACAAATAACTAAATTGTATTAACCATAATTCATTTAGGGTACTTTTACTAGCTACTAAAAGATTCTTAGTTTGCCTCATAAGGAATTGATCAAGTGGCTAAATTATTGGGTGATCAATGCTTAAATTTAGATTAACTACAAGTGGAGGTTTATTTGTGTATTATTCATGTTGTTATAGCCAAGATTGTTGTGTTAATTAAATATCAACGACACTATCAATGTAGATTTAGTCACATATCTTAATAAAAGTATTCACATGAAGATTTATATAATTTACTCTTAGAACAAAATGACTACAAGTACAGTGGCACTCAAACACCATTGGATGTTGCATCATCCCATTTGGTGCACTCTTAATCCACACAGCTGAGTAGCATACGTTCAGAATGAAAAAGGGGTCGTAACCCTGATATAAAGGGAGAGGTATTATAGTTTCCACGTAAAAATCTTGGTGTTATGTGTTTTTCTGATGTGTTGTTGATTTATGCTTTCATGGTTATTGGTCAGATCTGAGGATAAGGTTAATAAGTTGAATAAGTTTGAAATTCTGTGACAATTGATTCACCCCCCCTCTCAGTTGTCTGCCCTTGTGTTGCCAACATGCACAACCTTTTTAGTTGCAAGTACTCTTTTGTGCATGTTCAGATGTTATTTGTTCTCCTATATCAACCTATTGGTGACACATAGTTTCAATGGAATTTTCATGGCTCTCCCTTTTCACATTATGGGGGCTTCTACTATTGGTGTTAATACTTCCTTGGTTTCATTAATTGGAGTGAGCTACACATTCAATTTTTTTCTTATGTACTAGACAAATGCAGTGGTTGGTTACCCTTGCATTTCGATGAGATGGAGCATTTACCATATGGACATTCTTGAATTCCTATTTCTGGAGGCGACCCATTTTCACTTTATTAGTGTTCTTCAGATTATTGGTACTGGTGCCATTGGTATCTTCGAGTACCATGTTTTTTCCTTTATTTGACATCTAATTCAAGTAGTGTCATTGGGGGCACTTATGCAAATTATTTTCTTTTTGATCCTGATCATCATCTATTTTAAAGGAGGTTCTTTAGTTCAACACTATATTAGTCATCATTCAAAAAAATTCTACAACTTCTTCATCCTTGTGTGATGTTCTTCATGTTTCTATTCTTTTTGGGACATTATTTTGAAGAATTTTCAATTTTTCATTCACTTTTCCCTCTTTTCGAGATGATTTTTTTCCCATGAAGTTTTCTCATTTTCTCTCTAGTTATGAGAGATTAGATTGTTTGTACATGAGTACCTCATCAAGCCTTGTTTGTTGAATCCCATCATTCACTCTTTGTTTTCTATGCATTGGCCTTTAGGTTTTTTAGCTACTCCGTAAGTTCATTTTAGGGGGGGTATTAGAGTAATCATGCATTGATGAGAGCCACACTTCCCGAACCCACACAAATCACAACAATATTTACCAAAACAAAAGACGCGAGATAGATTTAAATAACTCACTTTCAACTATATTCAAAAAAAGAAATTACAGATTTAAAAATTACATGCTACAGCCTCATGGGCTTGATTCATTACAAAAATCAACTTTGAAAATAAAATATATTATTCAGAGCCACAATCTATACTAATGGAGCCACCTTCTACAATCACCACTTATCCCTTTTTATTTTATCCCAATAACCACCCTAGAATGTTCTATAAAGTTCAACTTTCCCATTTGTTTTGGTGCCAAAAGTCCCGCCATTTGATTTCTTGCCTAGGAAGATATTTTAATGAAATTCACTTTTTAGTGGGGCAACTTCACAGGGCCACAACTTGATTTGGGTGTTCAATTGGCTATTATAACATATCATTGGAAAGCTCTCAAAGAGATCTACAACGTGAAACCCTAGAGGTCGGTTCGCCAAACTTTTGAGCTATTTTGGGGCCTCTAAAGTTTTCATATTTGAATTTGAAGCTGCATTAGAGAGATTTCTCAAGACAAAAACTTTAATATCTCCCAAACCATGCAGGGTATTGAGACGATTCTTTCACGACCAAAAAAATTTTTTAGTCTTGCTCCTTGGGGTAAATTTCTGAGTCTATATGAGCTCATTTAGTCCGACTTGATAAAAATAGTAAGTGACCTTTTTTTCCTTTTTTGACTTTTGATTGTCTTACACCCCTTAAGTTCCATCATGGAACTCAAAACAACTAAAGAAATTAAGGAAAAACAATTTTTTTTGGGTGATGCAAGATTTCCCTACACCGTTGGATGTTCCTGCATCAGACACCCAAGGTAATTTGAAAAGTGACCCTATCACTTTTCAGGAGTTAGGGGAAAACCAAGACAGTTAACCTTAGCCTCAGAGAACCATGACGAATCTTCAACAGACCTTCCTCTCCACTTCACTAAGTATTCTACATATTTCCTGTTTCTTGTGCTTCTACCCACATGACTATCCAAAATTTCTTCTATCTCCTCCTTTTTTGAAGTAGGTGTTGGGATATTCCACTATGCTTCTATTATTTCTTCATCAATTCCTCCTTCATGATATTCTATTAAATCTAAAATGTTAAACATAGGTGAAATATGAATTCCATCAGGCAACTCTACCTCATATGCATTTCTTGAATCATGCTTCTTCAAGATCTTGCATGGTCCAAACTTCTTCATCTTTAACTTGTATGTACCAACTTGACATCTCTCCTTTCACAAATGAACCATGACTTCATCTCCTACCTAGAACTCCTTATACCTCTTTTTTTGATCTGCCTTAGCCTTATATTGTTAGTTCATCTTATTGATATGTTTCGTCACCTCCTCGTGCAAATTCTTCAGGTGCTCAACAAAATATTCAACCTCAACACTACTCTTCTCTTCCTTATCCATCTTTCTCAGTTCAAAAGAAATTCTTGGACTACTCCCATACAGAATCTAGAATGGTGATTTATGAGAGCTTTTGTTGACAAAATTATTATAACAAAATTTTTCCTATGGTATAATTGAATCTCCTCCCTTGGGATTATCTCTTACTAAGCATCTTAGCAGGTTGCCCAAACTCCTATTCACCACCTCTATTTGTCCCTCAGTTTGTGGATGGTGTGAAAAACTAAACTTCAAATCTATCTTCAACTTCTTCCATAATGTCCTCCAGAAATAACCAACAAATTTGGTATCTCTTTTTGAAACTATACTCTTTGGTAGACCATGTAGTCTCACTACCTCTCTGAAAAACAACTTTGTAATATGAATAAAATTACTGGTCTTATGACATGGAATGAAATGTTCCATCTTTGAAAATCTGTCCACCACCAGAAATATGGAATCATGCTCTCTCTGTGTCCTTGGCAAGCCAAGAACAAAATCCATGCTAATATCCTCCCATGGCCTCTCAAGTACAGGTAATGGCTGATATAATCTAGTATTCTAACCTGTTCCCTTCACCATCTGACATACTCTACAACTTTGTACAAAATTCTTCACATCCTATTGTAACTATGGCTAGCAATAATTCTCACTAACAAGAGCAATGGTCATATCTCGACCAAAATGTCCAGCCAATCCTCCACTATGCTTCTCCTTGATTAGATTCTCTCTCATAAAACTCCTTGGAATACACAATTGGATTCCTCTAAACAACATCCCATCTTGGATTAAGAAATCCAACCATCTTGTCCTATCCAATGTACAATAGGTTCCAAACAAGCCTTCCAAGCTTCTGCAAAGTCTGGATCTTTGAGGTACAAACTCTTGAGTTCATTGAACCCAACAACCTTTATATTCATCACTATCAAAAAAAAATTCCTTCTACTTAAGGCATTTGCAATTCTATTTGACCTTCCACTCCTATGATTCAAAAAAAAAGTATAACTCTGCAAAAACTCAACCCATTTTAAGTGCCTTTGATTTAACTTTCCTTGACTATTAAGATACTGTAACGCCTGGTGATCTGTATATAAAACACATTCTTTTGGTAATAAATAGTGTCTCCATTTCTTCAAATTCTAAACTATAGCGTAAAACTCTTGATCATAGAAAAAATATTTCTTCTTAGCATAATTTTACTTCTCACTAAAATAGGCAACAACTTACCTTCTTGACTCAAAACAACTCCTATGGTAGTGCCACTAGCATCACAATCTACTTGAAAGACTATATTGAAATTTGAAAGTGCCAAAACAGGTTGCTCTATGACTTTCTTCTTCAACATATCAAAAATTTTGGTTGATCCTATAGTCCACTTAATCTCTTTTCTATCCCCTCTCATTGCTTCAGTTAGAGGTGCACAAATACTACTAAAATTCTTAATAAATTTTTTGTAAAAAATTGCTAGACCATGAAATGATCTTACCTCTATAACACTCCTTCAATGTCTTACTAAAAATTAAAATATCATCCAAATAAACGATAACAAATTTTCCTAAAAATTCTTTCAATACTCATTTATAAGCCACATAAATGTGCTTGGTGCATTGGTTAGACCAAAGGCATGACTAACCAATCGTACAATCCCTCCTTGGTTTTTAAGGCTATCTTCAATTCATCTCCTTCTCTAATATAGATCTGGTGATATCCACTCTTCAAATCTATCTTCTTGAAGTACTCAACTCCACTCAAACAATCAATAATGTCATCCATCCTTGGCAAGGGAAATCTATACTTGATGATGATCTTGTTGATGGCTCGAGAGTCTATACACATCCTCCATTCTCCATCCTTCTTTGGTGCTAGTACTGCAGGTACCACACATGGTCTCAAACTCTCTCGAATCAATCCCTTCTACAACAACTCTTGCACTTGTCTATTCAACTCTTCATTCTCTATTGGAGTCATTTGATGGGCTGCCTTATTTGGAAAAATGGCTCTAGGAATCACATCCATCTGATGACTAATCTTTCTTACTGGATGCAAACCTTTAGGTACAGTAGCAAAAACAATATCTTGAAACTCATTCAACATATTTGAAACCTCTATAGGTACCTCATTACTTATATTCTTTATCAACTCTAGGGATCAATGCAAAACACATATGCTCATGCCTCATACCTTCTAGGAATTTTCTTCCATCAACCAAACAAATTCTTGTATTACTACATATCTTTTCCTTTGCCTCTTTCAAGGGCTTCAACTTATGACAAACTCCATCCTTTTTCAAAGAATAGGTGTTGGCATGTCCATTATGTACTGCTCACCAATCAAACTGCCACAGTCTACCTAACAATATATGACAAACATCCATAGGAATAATATCACATAATACCTCATCATGGTAGTTTCCAATCTTGAACTTTACCAAACATTGTTCATTTACCAAAGCTTTATGGTCTTTCTATAACCAAGCAATCCAGTATGGATTGAGATGCCTTCTTCTCTCCAACCGCAACTTACTAACCATCTCTTCTAAAAAAAGGTTATCAATACTACCTCCATCAATAATAACATTGCAAACTTTACATTCACACTTACACCTTGTGCAAAACAAATTCTTCCTTTGAGTTGGTTCCTTCTCCTCATTCAACAAGGCTCTTCTAGTAACAAGAACCTCTCCTCTTTCTGCATCCTCAGAATATGAAGATTGAGCATCTTCATCTACATGTGCAACTTGTGCATTACCCTCAAGTCTTCTATTTGTCCTTCCTTGATATTGAGGGCACTCATAGGCTCTATTTCCTTCTCCACACTAGAAACAGGTTCCATGAAAGCCTCCTCTTCCTAGTCCTTGTCTAGATGTTCATCTTCCTCTTTGGTCTCCATTATTCTGATCACGAGGACGGTAGATGTTATCTCATTTCTAGTTCTGGCTACTACTGGATCCTTCACCCTTCTTTTGATCTTCATTTCGACCTCCATATGACAGTCCACTAATCCTTCCACCACGGCCCCCACCTCTTTGCTTACTTTCAAATCTTCTATTCAACTTTTCTTCTACCTTCCAAGCAAACTGATATGCATCTTATATGGCAGACATTCTTACCAAACCCAACTCTCCTTGAATACTTGGCTTCAACCCATATATGTAATGGGAAACTTTCTCCTTATTGGCCACAAAATGGTCTATTCTGATCAAGACACAATACAATTCTTCAGTATACTCCTTGATGGATTTTCTCATTTTTTTCAAACCTTGCATCTTCTTCAACAAATCTAGCTCATAATCCACATGAATGAACTGCCTTTTTAATTTTTCCACCATACGATCCCATCTTGTTATTTTCTCTTTTCCTCTTTAACTTTGTTCTAGTTGTACCTCTTTCCACAAAATATTCGCATGACCCTTTAGCTTGGTCTTTGCAAATTTGACCCTCTCAAGATCTTCGACCTCCTCATACTCAAAGTACTCCATATCATTGATCCAATCAATCAACTCTTTTGGGTTAATATTTTTAGAAAATGTAGAAACATTGGTCTTTGGTATGTTCCCAATCTTAGAGATGTCCTTAAATAATTTGTCTTGCTCTGGATCTTCTGCTTCTCATTCTTCTTTGAATTGTTCCTCATTTTTAGCTTCATCTTCACTTTCATCTCCTCTTCTTGGCTCAAACCCTCGACACAAATCCTCTTGGAGTACTTGAACTTGTCTCTGCAGGGCTCTAAAACCCTCTTTTGGTACAATAACATTTCTTCCACCACCACGATTTCTTTGTGGAGGCATTCTGATCACCTTTCTTAGAAACCCACAACCACAAGTCCTAGTGCAAACTATCTCACACTCGATGATTTGTTTACATACTGAGGAGAACCTGCTTTGATACCACTTGATGAGGGACACACTGCTCAAACCCACATAAATCACAACAATAAATACCAACACAAAAGATGCGAGAAAGAAAAATAACTCATTTTCAATTATTTTCAGAAAATGAAATTACAGATTCAAAACTTACATGCTACAACCTCATGGGCTTGATTCATTACAATAAAATCAACTCCGAAAAAAAAATATATTATTTAGAGCAACAATTTGCACTAATTGAGCCACCATCTACAACCACCACTTATCCCTTTCTATTTTATCCTATTGGTCTGAATAATTGTCTTGTACCTAGTTATTCCACTTACTAAGTAATTAGTGGACATATTCACATGTTAAGTTTACTTAGGTTGAAAGATTCTTTCTAGAAGGTGTTAGTTGTCATTAGTAGTTATCATATCTTTTGACAACTACTACATGTGACAGGTAAGTATTTCTGTCAAGTTGTCTCATGTCATATGATTAAGATACTTGTCATAATCTTATGACATCTCTTGTCTCACCTTGGCTATATAACCAAGGGGTCTCTACTACATTGTACACAACAACTACATTGATTCTTTTTGCATTCATTGATAGGAATACACTTTATTCTTGTCATATTGATCTTCTGAGTATTTTGTGCTTTCTATAGGCCTTTAGATCTGGTGGCTATCTCCATAGCCAAATATTACATGGTATCAAAGAAAGTTGAGTGCCTTTGGTTAGTCCTTTGGGATATCTTGAGTGCAATCTTGTATTCTTTTGAAGCATTGAGTATGCTCTTCTCTTTCATCTTTGGATGATCTGGAGAATAGAAAAGTGTGATAAAAATACCAGATTCTGAGGGGTTCCATTTTTGGATTTGTATTGTAGGTGCATTTTGGGAGCTTGATGCATTAGATCTGAGCTCATCATTGTGTCTAGAGCATCCGAAAAAGTTAATTTTGTCTTTTGTTTCATCCCAGTTGGACATTGAAGGCCAAACCTGCAAGGGTTTGAAGATTGATGTTGGTTGCCAGATCCAAGAGGTAGCCATATTTTTGGAGCATTTTCAGCCAAAAAAGGATATCGCCATTATGTTCAAAAGGGCCAAAAACCCCTAAATCAACTGCCAAATTGTCGAATTTGGACAAAGTTGCTCTCAGAGGCAAAAAAAATTAGCAAGTGGGTCGTACGACCCTACCTGTGCAAGTACAATTTTTTATTTTTTATTTTTTATGATTTTTTTAATTAAATTTCAAAAAGAAAAAATATTAAAAAAATTAATCGCAAATTTTTGTTTTAAAAGCAAAGTTAAAATATATATATATATATATAAAAAAAAAAATTAATTACAAATCTGCGATATGTAGGATTGACAGCCTGCGGTATGCAGGTACTATCAACTTGTAGACTACAAGTCTGCTGCTGACGGCGGCAGCAGGGTCATCCGCCACCTGCAGGCCACTGACCTTTGCAGGGGGCGGCGTCCCTACTGACCCCACCAGCCCCTTTTTCATTTTTTGTTTTTATTTATATTTTTTTAAAGTTTTTTCAACTAAGTTTTTTTTAATGTTTTTTAATAAGGGAGAGGATCCGATCGTGGGACAGGGTCCCATAGTTGGTATAGCTATGGACAGCCTGGGGCCCACCGGTGGGTAATTTTTATACCAATAAAAATTTCAAATTTCCTTTCAAATATGATATGACAGATTCATATTAAATTCATAGTATGTCCTATCATAGGTTGACTTTTTTGTTGCCACCTTCTCAATAGTGGGTGAATGCAAGTGGACATTTATTTTCCTATTTCACAATATCAAGTGAATGCATAATGATAATCTTATTTCCACAATATAAATTATTTTTTCCACCTTCCCAATAAAAGGTTGTTGTGAAGGGATATTTTATTAACCAAAATATAAGTCTTCTTGCATTAAAATTGAGTTGACATGTACATAAGATATTGCCAAGTGATTTCATTCCAAATATATTTGAACAAAATACATTTCATCATGTCCCATTTCTCATATTCTTTTTACTATCAACTAGTTCCCAGATGTCCATAATAACCAATCTATTTTTGAATTTTAATGCAAAATTGAAAAACACGAACTCTCAGGCTCACTATGCATTGAAAAATTTCAATATAACACTTAATTATACTCTATTATTTACATATCCACTAAAAAATAATAATCATAATTTTTTTAAAAAACTGGTTACAATTCAAAAACAAACTTAATATCACTTCAAATCACCAACCACAAATCCTACATACCCATTAAGCTATCACTTCTACCATTAATCCATTGAATGCAAATCAAATTCCCTCCCATAATTCAAATGAATGCAGATCAAATTCCCTCCCATAATTCAAATTAATCCACTTGCTACCAATTCAAATTCAACAAACCTATTTATGAAAGCAATCCTCATTTGTGCGATGCAAGTTACACATTACAGTTTATTTAAAATTTTCAAATTTCTCACTTTCTACTGCATGCTCCTGAGCAACGATGACCTCCTCCAAATCGATGCGCTCTCCTCCTTCAGCTCTTTCAGTAAGTCATTTCATCCTTTATGCTGTCATCGACCAGTCTCCCTTTAAGCTCTGTTATGGTAGAAATATATGCTGCACAAAATGATACATATCCGCGTATGTTTCCCACAACCCTATCCATTTTCATGAAACTTACACATTTATCTATATCTGCAATATATATATATATATATATCCCTGTTCATTTTAATGAAACTTACACATTTCTCTCCCCCTATATATATATAATATATATTTGTAGAGATAGATAGATACGTAATTTGAATGTAAATGAACAAGGTATAAATTGAACGTACAAAACTATTCAGTAATATATTAATTTCAAATTAGCTATCTATCTATCTCTGCAAATATATACATATATATAGGGAGAAAGATATGCGTAAGTCTCATTAAAATGAATAGGGTCATATATATTACAGATATAGATAAATGTGTAAGTTTCATGAAAATGCATAGGGCTATGGGAAATATATATATATATATATATATATATATATATATATATATATATATATATATATATATATATATATATATATATATATATATATTTGCAGAGAGATAGATAGATAACCTAATTTGAATGTAAATTAACAAGGTATGTATATTTCTATTTTGCAAAATGAAATTAATATATTACGGAATAGTTGATCAACAAATATAGGTATCTACATTCAATTTATACCTTGTTCATTTACATTCAAATTAGGTATCTATCTATCTCTACATATATATATATATATATATATATATATATTGCATAGTCAAATTTATATATTACTATACGATTCATCACCAAATATAGGTATGTACATTCAATTTATACCTTGTTCATTCACATTCAAATTAAGTATCTATCTATCTCTGCAAAGTGACTATATGTATGTCCTCATTTACATTGAACCTAATTAGATGTATGCTTTGTTTGTTCAATTAAAGTGACTATAAATATCGGCCCCTATCCCTTACAGTCAACTGTCATAATGGCTAACTCCTACTTATGTTACTATGTTGTTTGAGAAATGGTACTAACATCAATAGGACTCAACCATTATCAAAGTTAGTTGTAAGGGAGAGGGGTTGATATTTATGCCACATCAAAACACTCTTGCCCTGCAGTGCATGCAGTTAGAACTCAGATAGATATATACATACATATATAAAAGTTGCATAATGCCAGCTCGACTGTCAAGGGACATGGCATAAAAAAATTACCCGACTGGGATGCTGATGACGTGGAACCCTTGCTCAAAGTTACCCTACCCACCATCGGTTACATTCAACTTAATTAGATGTATGCTTTGTCTGTTCTTCAATTGTACTAACAGTATGCGAAGAATATCTCAAACAACATTATGAAACATTAACACAACTTGAAACAGCAGTATGATAGAAATATTTGAAACCCTTTATTGTCTTGCAAAGCTGTTAGAAGATATAAATTTTTGTATCATGCTACTATTGCAAGTTCATAAATATGTGTATCATAATGTTGTGTCAATTATATGCATGGTTAGCTTGTTCTTCAATTACAGTCAATAGTAAATGTTTGGATTCGTTGTTTCAATCAGTATCATTATTTTTAATATTAAGTGTATGTTGTTCACTAATCACTGTGTTGGTTCAATACAGAGGAAGATAAATGCGCAAACAAATATTAGGCGATCTTCAAGGAGGAGGCCTCCACTAAAGTGGAGCCAAACAACTATGCCCGTACACAAGAGAGGTGTGCATCTGCCACATAGCGATGAGGAGGATGTTGTCATTCATGTTCACCAGCGAACTGAAGAACCAAGTAGTGAGGAGGAGGTAGAAATTGTTTTGGAACAACCAACCGAATCTATAATGCAAGCTAATCCAGCTATATCAACCAAAAAGGTTGCACCGAGGTGTGAATGGACCCAGGCTGACATGGACCATGCCCTTGAAGATGTCAAATACTACGGCTGGTCAACTAGAGGTGTAGCAAAAAAGTGGGATATTCCTACCTCAACATTGTCCAATTGGCTAGGTGGTATGACCACTACAAAAAGGAAAGGGCCCCCAATAATCCTAACTGAGGAGGAAGAGTCATTGATCATCAAATGGTGCAAGGAGATGGTTGTTGTTGGCCAAGGTTTGGAGATTGTCAATCTAAAAATGGAAGTGGCCCAAATATGTGAAACAAGGAATAATCCCTTCAAGAATGGGCTTCCTGGCAAGTCATGGTGGACAGGATTCAAAAGAAGGCATCCTGATCTCTACTTGAGAACAACCCAAGGTCAAGATAGAGACTGTGCTATAAATATGAGGCAACCGGTTGTAAGTGCTTTCTACGACACTTTGGAGAAGGCATATGTAGGAGGGAACTATGGACCGCAAATGATTTGGAACTGTGATGAGACAGGGCTGCAAGCTGGCCGAAATGGTAACATGAAGGTGCTTGCCATGAAAGGCATGAGAAGTGTTGCTTACATTATCCCAAAGAGCTGGGATTGGATCACTATTCTAGCATGTGTAAACGCTGCAGGTCAAAAACTTCCAAGTTTTTATTTGTTCAAGAGCGAAAAAAATGTGCAAAACTACATAGCCAACTGTGAGCCAGGAGCATTGATGGCTGTTCAACCTCACGCATGGATGACAAAAGAGCTATTTATCAAATGGCTCAAGTTCTTTGCTATCCAAGTACCTAGGGGTTGCTCACCCACCCATAGACACCTCTTGATATTTGATGGGCATGGCAGCCATGTAGCCTTCTCTACCATTACCAAAGCAAGGGAGCTTGGTATTGACTTGCTCACCCTACCCACCCACACATCACACAAGTTGCATCCTCTTGATGTGAGTGTTTTCTCGTATTTCAAGTGTAACTTCAAAAAGGAAAGAACAAATTGGACCATTAGACATCCAAATCTAGAGATAAGAAGGGCAGAATTGGCTACACTTGGCAGCCTAGCTTTTCAAAAGTCATTGACTTTTTCAAACATTACAGCTGGCTTCAAGAGGACAGGTATTTGGCCATTTGATTGAAATGCTTTGGATAATGACATGAGGGTTAGCGAGACATTCCACTTTGCTGCCCCCGAGGAAGCATCAACTGCTGCAAACATTCTAAGCCTTTCCAACAATGGTTTGGCAGTCACTAAGGGTGAGTCTAATGTTGGAACTACAAAAGTTGGAGATCAACAAAATGGGATGAATGGTTAGTATGTTCTGCATTTGTTGTATGAAGTTATATTTCAGTATGTTGTTACACTATGTACCATTGTTTGATATGTTGCTTATTTCAAATCAGCTCAATTAGATGTATGGTTAGTTTGTTCTTCAATTACAATCGATCTTACATGTATTCATTTGTTGTTACACTATGCACCATTTTTAGATATGCATATATATGCAAATCTGCATATGCATATTTGCAATATGCATATTTTATATGCAATTGTTGTATGAAGTTAAATTTCAATATGTTGTTTGAGAAATGGTATTAACATAACTAGGAGTCAGCGTATGGTTATATGTTTTGCATTTGTTGTATGATGTCATATTTCAGTATGTTGTTACACTATGTACCATTATTTGATATGTTGCTCATTTCCAATCACCTCAATTAGATGTATGGTTAGTTTGTTCTTCAATTACTATCGATCTTACATGTATGCATTTGTTGTTACACTATGTTTTGCATTTGTTGTATGAAGTTATATACGCATATACACAATATGCATATGTTGTATGAAGTTAAATTTCAGTATGTTGTTTTGAGAAATGGTATTAACATAAGTAGGAGTCGGCATATGCAATATGCATATGTTGTATGAAGATAAATTTTAGTATGTTGTTTGAGAAATGGTATTATCATAAGTAAGAGTCAGCATATGCATATGTTGTATGAAGATAAAATTTAGTATGTTGTTTGAGAAATGGGATTATCATAAGTAAGAGTTAGCATATGCATATGGTTGTGGATTGGATTGGATTGGATTATGATACTGTCAGCAATTGTCTTCTCTATTTGCATTTAAATTACATGGATTGGATTCGTTTGTTCTTCAAATACTCTCAAACTTACATGTATGAATTTGTTGTTTCAGATTCCAATGAACGACTTGAACCAACAGTATTGGGAGACCAGAGTACTATTGGAGACATATCTCTTTCCCTGCCAACTCCACCTGAGCAGCCCTCCTGGCTCTTTGATGGTGTTGCCAATCTTGTTATGGATATGCATGTGGATGAAGAACAGAGTCTTTCAATGCCATCCCCATCGCACTGCATGGGTCCCAATATGTTAGTACATTTCTATGTTGATTGTGGAGACAATGACGATGAGCAGTTAGGAGATAGAACGGATGCTACAGATAGTGAGATGCCAGAAACAAATAATGCTGATTTCATTGAGCCTTTGGGAGGCCAACAAACTTCACGCATCTCACAATTCTTGAAGCTACCAGTTCATGTGGTGAAAGACAAGTCTAATAAGGTAGCTGACTGTGGGATCAAGATGCAAAGAGGATCCCAACTCCTAACTGCTGATGACTTCATGTCAATGCTAAGTGAACAAGACGAAAAGAAGAAGGAACTAGAAGAACTGAAATTGAGGAAGAAGCAACAGCTTGCAGAGCGCAAGATAGAAAGGATTGCAGAATTAGAGGCGAAAATTCTTTTGAGAATTGAAAAGGAAAAGCAACGCGTAGCAGCAGAGGCTGAAAAGGAGCTACAAAAGAAGGAGAAGGACAAAAAAGGGAGGACCAACAAAGAGAAAAGGAAGCCGCAAAAAGGGAAAAAGAGTTGGAGAAGGCACAAGCAAATGGTGCAAAGGAGAGGCGACTCAGCAACCCTCTAAATCCCTTGCCGGACTGCCATAGGATCTTCATAGATTTTGTTTCTATTCAATGCCCCCAATATTGTCCATCACCTACCCAAGCTACTAGCCAAACATTTCAGAGTTGGAGTCCTTCTCAGTCGCTCTCCTATACACAATCACCTAGCCCCATAAGAAGCCAACCATATGAGAGTTGGAGTCCTCGATTACAAGCCTATCATACCTCACCCACCCCAAGCATAATCCAACCGACTCAATCATGGAGTCCTTCTTTGTCACAGGCCACATCCAACTCACAAGACAACTTGCCATCAAATTTTAGTTTTCCTACATTTTTCGATTGATATGAATGTTTGGTTGCTAGTTTTTTGTTGTGAACTTCTTGATGGATTCGAAACAATGTTTGAACTTTTTTTGTTTTGAATGTTTCTAACTTGAAACATCAGTATGGATACCATAGAGACAACATATTCCATCATGTTACTGTCTATCTCTGCAATATGAAACATATGTATATATTTATATCTGCGAGAGGAAACTTATGTATCTATCTATAGTAATCTATACATATATGTATCATAATGGTGTATCAATCTGATGTTTTAAGTTAATTTGAAAATTCAGTATGTTGTATCATTCTATGTAGCATACATATGTATGGTAATGTTGTATTCGAATGGGTTGGAAATATTTCAACCATAACAAAGCTTAAAGGGAGAGTATCCAATGACAACATAAAAGATAGTTATGGAAATTAACAAGGTGTCAGCTCATTTAAATGTAAATGGAAAAGGCAATTGCTGACAGTATGCACATACATATGCATATGCAGACTCCTACTTATGTTAATACCATTTCTCAAATAGCATACTGAAATTCATAGTGTAACAACAAATTCATACATGTAAAATTGAGTGTAATTGATGAACAAACTAACCATTCATCTAATTTAAATGTAAATGGAGAAGGCAATTGCTGACAGTATGCACATGCACATGAACATGCACATGCACATGCTAACTCCTGCTTATGTTAATACCATTTCTCAAACAACATACTGAAATTTAACTTCATGTGCATATTGCAATGCAATATGCATATTGCAAATATGCATATTTGCATAGATGCAATATGCATATGCATATCTAACTTTGGTACATAGTGTAACAACAAATGCATACATGTAAGATCGATTGTAATTGAAGAATAAACTAACCATGCATCTAATTGAGCTGATTCGAAATGAACAACATATCAAACAATTGTACATAGTGTAACAACAAATTCATATATGTAATATTGAGTGTAATTAAAGAACAAACTAACCATGTGTCTAATTGAGGTAATTGGAAATGAGCAACATATATAACAATGGTACATAGTGTAACAACATACTGAAATATAACATCATACAACAAATGCAGAACATACTAACCATATGTTGACTCCTACTTATGTTAATACCATTTCTCAAACAACATATTGAAATTTAACTTCATACAACAATTGTATATAAAATATGCATATTGCAAATATGCATATGCATATATGAAAATATGCATATTTGCAATATGCATATGTAGAAGCAACATATATAACAATGGTACATAGTGTAACAACATACTGAAATATAACATCATACAACAAAAGCAAAACATACTAACCATATGCCGACTCCTACTTATGTTAATACCATTTCTCAAACAACATATTGAAATTTAACTTCATACAACAATTGCATATTTGCATAGATGCAATATGCATATGCATATCTAACATTGGTACATAGTGTAACAACAAATGCATACATGTAAGATCGATTGTAATTGAAGAACAAACTAACTATGCATCTAATTGAGCTGATTCAAAATGAACAACATATCAAACAATTGTACATAGTGTAACAACGAATTCATACATGTAAGATTGAGTGTAATTGATGAACAAACTAACCATGCATCTAATTGACCTGATATTAACATAAGAAGGAGTCAACCATCATCACACATAGCTGTGAGGGAGAGGGGCCGATATTTACAGTCACTTTAATTGAAGAACAAACAAAGCATACATATGATCACTTCAATAGACATGTAATTGTAGACCTGCAACTTGCATATATATAATGGCAATATTACAACACTATCATACACTCCATAGTTTCGGGTGGCATGCACCTATGTTTTGGCCAAAGTATGTATGTATGTGTGTACAGTATACACACATACATGTATGTATGTGTGTACAGTATCCTATACACACATACATGTATGCATGTGTGTATAGTATGTTTACACACATGCATACATGTATGTGTGTATAGTATGTATACACATGCATGATATTATTACATACACATACATGTATGCATTATATACTACATGCATGTATACATATATACACATATACATGTATGCATGTGTGTATACATACTATACACATATGCATGTGTATATACTTATACACACATGCATATACATACTATACACACATACATGTATGCATGTGTGTATACATACTATACACACATGCATACATGTATGTGTGTATAGTATGTATATGCATGTGTGTATAAGTATATACACACATACATGTATGCATGTGTGTATAGTATGTATACATGTATGTGTGTATAAGTATATATATACTTATACACACATACATGTATGCATGTGTGTATAGCACGTATACACACATGCATACATGTATGTGTGTATAGTATGTCTACACACATTCACACATGTATGTGTGTATACATACTATACACACATACATCTAGGTATGTGTGTATAAGTATGTATGTCTATGTCTCAAATAGAAACATACATACATACATAAATAATTTTGTTGTATATTTTATTATTTAGTCTAATATAAAGATGTTGAATATTATATCAATTTAAAAAGAAATGTTTAGTCAATTAAAAATTAAAATGATTACTAAATTGACTAGGAAAATTGTATAAATTATTAGTCAATTAAAAAAATAAAATGATTACAAAATTGACTCGGAGAATTCTATAAATGGATATGACTGTATTCCCTAAATCGGTCATATTTGAAGCAGAGATGAAGGACAGGGAAGAGTGGACGATGGGGGTCGGGAATTTTTGAGTGAGGGGTTCACGGAAACGGTCGAAAGAGCCGGCTAAAACATAGGTGCATAAAACCCTTCACAGTCGAGCTGCACAAACACACATACTGCCACTATACATATGCAAATTACAGAGGTACAAAACACAAACTAAGCTCTATTTGAATGGTGGATTGTGTGTATATGTGTGTATACACACATATATATATGCATATATTCCAATTATAGAGGTATAAAATGAAAACGAACACATATATTATGGTGGTGTGTGTGTATATGTGTGTGTAGACATATAAATATGGATATATATAGACATATACACACTGTTGTGTAGGAATTTCTCATACATGTAACTGTATACACGCATATACACACACTGGGCCATTTATATGCATATATATAATTGTATTCTCCCATATAGACACAATCCACCATTATATAGTTCTATTATTGTTGGAAATTACATTTGTGGGCCGTTGTTGTGTGTATATGTGTGTATACACAGATATATATGCATATATTTATATGCATATGCATATATATTTGTGTATACACACATTTACAAACAGTTGGCCATATATATGCCTATATATATCTGTATAGTCACATATACACAGTTGGCCATAAAATACACAGTAGCGGCCATGAATAAGTTGCAACAAAGCTTCATTACATGATGAAAGCATTACAATTTTTTCTTGCACATTTAACAAAAGAAAATCGCAACAAAAACCTAGAAAATATTGCAATGCATAGTTACTGCCTAAGTGAGGTTGGAAGACAACCTCACCTACGTAGCAAGAAGATATATAGTTTCCTTTTACTGAATATGTTGTTGCTAAACACAAAAAGCACAAAAAATGTATCACCACCACTCAGCCATGGCCTCACCACCGTCGGCATCTGTCCTAACCAGAGCTGGTTCTCAATGGAACGACTGAAAATGAATGATGTCTCATTACTGGGTGTTTCGTGAACAAAATGCAAGACCAAGTGAATGGTTAGCATGCCGAGGTGGTAGGCATTAAGGCCGACGGCAGGGAATGTGTAGCAATTAATGTGCATTAACTAGGATATGCAAGTACTAGCATGGTGCCAAACAATAATCGGTCATACAGATGTCCACGATAGATATACGCCTAATTTTTACTCTTTTTTGGCAGTTTTTGGAAATCACCCCAAACCTTGAAAGGCGTGCTCGAAATATTGCCAAATTTTTATTTCAAACTGCCAGCTCAAAAATGAAGGCACGTGGCAAAAAAAATTTAGTCGACTCGGACGTTGATGACATGGACCCCTCGCTCAAGGTTACCCTACCCACCATCGGGCCCTCTCCCTTAGTTTTTAATAAAACCTTTTTTAAAAAATTTCCTTTAATAATTTTTTTATTAAAGTTTTTTTTAATTATTTAAAAATAAAAATAAAAATTCTTTATTAGTTTTTAATAAAGTTTTTTTCTAAAAAAATCATGGTTTTTTTAAATCATGTTTTTTTTCTTTATTATTTTTTAATAAAGTTTTTTTCAAAAATTTTAAAAAATATTCTTCTTTATTATTCTTTTAATAAAGTTTTTTCAAAAAATAAAAAATTATTTTCTTTATTATGCTTTTAATAAAGTTTTTTCATCAAAAATAATAATTTTCTTTATTATTTTTAATAATAAAGTTTTTTCTTTAATAAATGTTTTTAAATCAAACTTTTAAATAAAGTTTTAAAAAATAAATAAATCATACAATAATAAGCAAACCTGGAGAAATTGTTTTGCCTACCGATCAAGCCTATCTTGTACCGTTTGACAGTCAAACGGGGGCCAGTTGCTCCTATCGACATCCAACTGGAGGGCATATTTCACAGTCATCAACTTTGGGTTTCTTTTTAGTTTGCTTCTTCATTAGCATTTCTAGATTTGCATCATGATTGTTGTAGTTCTCCTCTTTGTAATGTTGTAAATGCACTAAAATAAAGTGCCACAATCTTCCTATTTCAGTGTACTTTGTCATACTTTATGCTTCTTTGGATTGATCTATGTATCCAATATTAGTTCCTATATACTCAGTGAATGTAGCAGCTGGTTACCCATGCATTTCAGTGTGATGGACTAGATATCATATAGACAATCCTATTTTGCAAGCAATCTACCTATCTTCAATAGTTTGGTTCTACTTCCAGAGACTTGGTACCTGTCTCCAAGTTGTGATAGGGCTATACCAATCTGTCAAAAGAGTGTCTAGTTGATACTCATACAATTGTCTCCTTGGTCCTGACCTTATTCCTATTGCAGTGTGGATTCATCTACAATTCTTCGTCGACAGATTCTAAAGTTACTCATGAGTTAATAGTTTTAGCTCAGTCACCAGTTATGTGGCATCTTCTGCATTTGTACCTAATTCTTTCTATCAATGCTTGTCACAGTTTGGCATTCTTTTGTAACAACATTTGGAGGACTCATCATCATCCTTGGTCTGCTCTACATCAATATTCACATTGTTCTACATTTCCTCCTTCTTCAATTAAGATTGGGGACTCCTAACATTGTGACATTTGAGCAAGGACTCACCCTTGAGGGGGGGTTGCATGGAATTTCTTCATTATCTCTTATGGGGGGGACTTTTTCCTTGCTCGAGGTTTTATCCTCATCTTTTTGAGAGTAGTTTCTTTTTTTGTTTCTCTCTTTTGGGGAGGATTTTTGTCCCACTAGGTTTTCTCCTTTTATCCGATTGTGAGAGATTTCTTTTGCATTTGTACATGGGTACCTAACATGGCCTAGTATCCAGGACCCATCTTTGCTTCTTGGTGTCATAATATTCTCCCTAAGTTGTACTTAAGGGGGGGTGTTGGTGTGAATAATTGTCTTGTACCTAGTTATTCCATTTACTAGGTAATTCGTGGACATATTCACATGTTAAGTTTACTTAGGTTGTAAG
Source organism: Sequoia sempervirens (assembly GCA_007258455.2). Classification (NCBI taxonomy): domain Eukaryota; kingdom Viridiplantae; phylum Streptophyta; class Pinopsida; order Cupressales; family Cupressaceae; genus Sequoia; species Sequoia sempervirens. The sequence goes on along the minus strand of VDFB02270651.1, from coordinate 585,646,800 downwards.
ATTCTTTCTAGAAGGTGTTAGTTGTCATTAGTTGTTATCTTATCTTTTGACAACTACTACATGTGACCTAGGTAGTGGTGTCAAGTTGTCTCATGTCATATGATTAAGACACTTGTCATAATCTTATGACATCTCTTGTCTCACCTTGGCTATATAACCAAGGGGTCTCTACTACATTGTACACAACAACCACATTGATTCCTTTTTGCATTCATTGATAGGAATACACTTTATTCTTGTCATATTGATCTTCTAAGTATTTTGTGCTTTCCATAGGCCTTTAGATCTTGGGTGTATATCTCCATAGCCAAATCTAACATGATCCCAATAACCGCCCTAAAATGTTATAGAAAGTTCAACTTTCCCTTTTGTTTTGGCACCAAAAGTCTCTCCGTTTGATTTCTTGCCTAGGGAGATATTTTATTGAAATTCACTTTTTAGTGGGGCAACTTTGTGGGGCCATAACTTTTGATCCATGTGTCTGATTGGCTATTATAATATATTGTTGGAAAGATCTTGAAGAGATCTATGACGTTGAACCCTGGAGGTTAGTTTTTCAAATTTTAGAGCTATTTTGGGGCCTCTAAAGTTTTCATATTTGAATTTGAAATTGCATTGGAGAAATTTCTCGGGATAGAAACTTTAATATCTCCCAAACTCTGCAGGGTATTGAGATGATTCTTTCGCGACCGAAAATGTTTTTCAATCCTACTCCTTGCGGTAAATTTTTAGGTCCATACTGTTGGATGTTGTGGTTGTGTTGCTGATATGTGGTTGTCATTGATGTCAACACTATTGGAATTAATGTCTTAGAAGTTGTATATGTTGAGGATATTAAGAAAATTGTAATAAAATAAGTTGCAAGTTGTTAGTGGTGAAGTGAAGTTCAATCTGTTGGTTTTCCTAGTACGTTGATGATTAGTGGTTGTGGATTAAAGGGTTTGTTTTCACGTATATCTAGTTTATCCACATCAAGTTTTAGACATCCACGTGAATTTTTTTTGAGTTATGAGCAATTGTGTTCTATCAGTCATTTTGTTGCTTCAGTTGGTATTCCTGAATGAAGATAATGTGGTTCTAGTAAGTTCAGTTGTTGTGGATGCTTCTCTAGTGATTCATGATGTTTGTGGATGTTTCTAGATCATGCTCTATCTATGTTACATGTTTTCATTGATCGTGGTGCTCACGATTGGAGATTTTCTCTTGCGTGTTCATGTTTTTCATGTTCTTGGCCGACTGGGTGTTGTAGCATGTTGTGGATCTTCAAGGATTAATTTTTTAAGGTGGTTCGTGTTTGAAGATTTTATTTTGCATCTCCACTATGTTGTGGCCGACCTTGGTTGATTCACATTAAAATTTATTTAATGTTTCAGACTGACAGTTTGTATTCATTTTATTATTTCATTGAGGCTGACATGTAGCGATGTAATTCTTGTTGTGGATATATATAAGCGATTTTTTTATCATTTGAAGGAATGAGTGTGCGAAGTGTGTGAGTCCTATGTGAAAATAATGTTCAGATCATTTGAAGGTAGAAGCAGAGTGTGAAGAAGAGAGCAAAATGTGAAGAAGTGTTCATGTGCTTAACTAGAACTGTAATCAAGTATTAGCAAATGCTATTTTTCTCAATTCAAATCTTGTGGATGTAATCCAAATCTTTCTGTAAGACAGTGAGTCTTCCTTTTGTAATTGAGTAGTGAGCTCTAGGTAGTGCACCTGAATGCATGTGCATTCCCATATTATTCTTTATACTTTTAACAAGGTATAATCTTGTGGATTGACCTCCACCGTGGTTTTTCCCCTAATAAGGCTTCCACGTAAAAAAAATCTTGGTGTTATGTGTGTTTCTGATGTGTTGTTGATTTATGCTTTCATGGTTATTGATCATATTTGAGAATAAGGTTAATAAGTTGAATAAGTTTGAAATTCTGTGACAACTGATTCACCCCCCCTCTCTGTTGTCTACCCTTGTGTTGCCAACAATTGGTATCAGAGCAGGTTCCTTGGAAGAAGTTTAACAGCTTGAGGTGATTCGGGATGGCAACATACAAGAAGGATAGTCTAAGATTTGATGGAACAAATTACTCTATGTGGAAAGCTTGAATGGAGTGTCATCTAAGATGTATTGGTGAACCCTACTGGAAAATTACAAAGAATAGGTATATCATTCCACAAAATGGTCCCTCTATTGTAGATGAGATTAAGGAAGCCGAGTACAATATTAGGGCTAAGGAAGCATTGTTGAGTGCTCTGACTGATTCTGAGATGATGAATGTTATGGATCTGTTGATTGCTTATGAGATCTAGAAAAAGTTGGAAACATTGTATGAAGGTGATGCTAATGTGAAGATTGCTAAGTTGCAAAGTCTGAAAGGGAAATATGAAATGTTGAGAATGGGTGATGATGAGAACATTACTTCTTTCATGCAAAGAGTGAATGAACTTGTGTGTGGTATCAGATGTGCTGGTGGAAAATTGGAAGAATCAAAGATGTTGCTCAAGTGCTTAGATCCCTTCCTGCTGCATACAAAGTCAAAGCTACTTCTATTGAGGAGCTCTGGACTGTAACGGATGTAACTAGAGACATGTTGATTGGTAAGCTTACTGCTTTTGAGTTGAGTGAATTTGTTGATGCTCTTCCTAAGATAGAATCTGCATTCAAGGCTACCACTTCTGGTAGAGATAGAAAAAGATATGATTCGGGAGAAAGTTCTTCTAGAAAGTTATTCAAGTATGAGGAGGAAATGAGAGAAATTGAAGAAGAGGAGAAAAATCTAGAGGATCTTGAAGCACTTATTGTCAAAAGGGAAGCCAGAGGAGAAGGTAACTATAAAGGAAAATTTCCTATTAAATGTTTTTCTTGCAATAAGATAGGTCATTTTTCATCAAGGTGTCCGGAAAGAGTTTCTAAGCCAAGACCTAACAAGCCTAGATTCAAAAGAAAGTGCTATTATGTTGTTGATGAAGGTGTGACAGATGATGAATCTGATAAAGGGAATGCTAGTGAAGATTAATGGGTATTTATTGCTATCAAGGAAAATGATCCAACCCCTATTGAATCTGTTAGTTGCTCAAATGTGGAGAAAGCCCTAGCTGCTTGAGTTGAAGAGAAAGATGAAAGGGTGATTGAGAGTGGATGCTCTCACCACATGATAGGTGATAAAATAAAATTTGTGAACCTGGAAAAGTATGATGGTGGTGGTGTAAGATTTGGTGATGAAAAAGCAGGTGTAATCTGTGGCAAAGGATGCATTTATCTTGATCGTAAGAATAATACCAATGATGTTCTATATGTGGAAGGTTTGAAGCATAATATTTTAAGTGTTGGATAGATGGTTGACAAGGGATACAATCTTCAATTCAAGGATAGAAAGTGCAAAATATTGGGGAGTTCCGGAAATGTGATTGCTTCATGTACAAAAACAAAAGGTAACATCTTTCACCTGAATGCTACTTGTAAAAGTTGTCTGATTGCTCAAGTTGATGAAAGTTGGTTGTGGCATAGGAGAATGTGTCATGTAAACTTTGACAATATTATCAAGATAAGTTCTACTCAGGTAGTGAGAGATCTTCCTAAGTTGGTAAAGCCTACTAATAATATATGCAAGGAATTTCAGTTAGGGAAGTAAACTAGAATCTCATTTCGGAGCAAACAACATTGTTCAAATGAAGTGTTGGAGCTTGTTCATATTGATTTGTGAGGTCCTTCTAGATTCAAAAGTTTACAATGAGACAGGTACTTTATGTTACTTATTGATGATTACTCTAGATTGATGTGGGTTACTTTCTTAAGGGGGAAATATGAAGCTCTGGAGAAGTTCAAGATTTTTAAGGCTATGGTTGAGATAGAGATAGGTCTAAAGATTAAATGTTTGAGATCAGATAGAGATGGTGAATTCACTTCCCATGAGTTTAATTCTTTTTGTAAAGTGCATGGGATAAAGAGACAATTATCTACCCTGCAGACCCCTCAACAAAATGGAGTTGTAGAAAGGAAGAACATGACAGTCCAAGATGTTTCTAGGACTATGATGTTGGAAGGAAATGTTCCTCATATCTATTGGAGAGAAGCTATGAGTATTGTTGTTTACATCCTCAACCGGGTACAAGTCAAAGGTGATACTGGTAAGACCCCTTTTGAGCTATGGTTTGGTCACAAGCCTACTGTTAGATATTTCAAAATATTTGGGAGTAAATGCTATATCAAAAGAGATGAAGAGATAGGAAAGTTTGATGCTAGGAGTGATGAAGGAATATTTCTTGGTTATTCTACTAAGAGTAAGGCCTACTGGTACTGCAATAAGAGATTGAGGAAAGTAGTTGAAAGTGCAAATGTCAAGGTTGATGAAGGCATAGCTAGACCATCCAAAACCTGTGGATATCATTCAAATGATCAAAATAACAATTCACGGAAGCAAGTTCAGACTCAAAATCAAGTTTAGATCATTTCGGTGAATCAAGAAAATCAAGAGGAAGAAACTAGTGAAAGTGTAGAAGAAAGATCGCAAGAGCCAGAAGTTCAAGAACATCTTAAGACTCCAAGGTATGTAAGACTAAATCATTCAGAAGATCAAATTATAGGTGACAAGAAAAAAGGTGTTTAGAGTAGGAGAAAAATTACATAAGAATACTGTTTGATTTCAAAGACTAAGCCTAATAGTGTGAATGAAGCATGAAAAGATGAACATTGGGTGGAAGCAATGAAAGAACTGCAAAAAATTGAAAAGAATAATACATGGATTCTTGTTCCTAGACCTAAGGACAAAAATGTAATTGGAACTAAATGGGTCTTTAGAAACAAGCTAAATGAGCAAGGTGAAGTTGTTAGAAACAAAGCAAGACTGGTGTGTAAAGGATATTCTCAGATGGAAGGAATTGAATTTGAAGAAACTTTTGCCCCTATTGCTAGGATTGAAGCTGTGAGACTATTTCTTGCCTATGTTGCTTACAAAAACTACAAGGTTTATCAGATGGATGTCAAGTCAACATTTCTAAATGGAGAATTGGAAGAAGTGTATGTTGAGCAACCTGATGGATTTCAATTGACTGATTAGGGAGATATGGTTTTTTGGTTGAAGAAATCATTGTATGGGCTTAAGCAAGCCCCAAGAGCATGGTATGCCAGATTGGACAAGTATTTTCTAAATCTTGGATTTAATAAAGGTACTGCTATTAGTAATGTGTATTTCAAGATTGATGATGATAAAGATTTGATTGTTGAAGTCTTTGTTGATGATATCATTTTTGGAGGAGATGATAGTTTGTGCATGAAGTTTGTTGATGAGATGCATAATGAGTTTGAGATGTATATGATTGGTGAGATGAAATTATTTTTGGGATTATAAATTACTCAGTTAGATAAAGGGATCTTCATATCTCAGTCCAAGTATGCGAAAGAATTTCTAAAGAAGTTTGGTATGGAAGATTCAAAGCTAGTTGGTACACCTATGGTGATCGAATGAAATTTGACACAAGATGATGATTCTCCAAAAGAAAATAAAACTAGATACAAATCAATGATTGGTTGATTTCTTTATTTGACTCAAACTAGACAAGATGTCATGAATGTTGTATACATTGTTGCAAGATTTCAAGTTGAGCCTAAGGAATCTCATGTAACTGTTGTGAAGAGGATTTTCAGATACTTGAAGGAGATAGTTGATTTTGGCTTGTGGTATCCTAAAGATGATGATCTTACTTTGAGTGCTTTTACTAATGCTGATTGGGCAGGTGATGTGAATGACATAAAGAGTACTAGTGGTGGTGCATTTTTCTTGGGTAAGAAGTTTATTTCATGGCTAAGTAAGATGCATAATACATTGTTGCTGCTAATAATTGTACTCAAGTATTGTGGATGAAGTAGACGTTGAAAACTATCAAAATTGTGTATGATGAACCTATTGCTATATTATGTGATAATTCAAGTACAATTAACATCTCTAAGAATCCAGTGTTGCATTCAAAGGCCAAGTATATATCTATCAAGTTTCACTTTTTGAGAGAGAAGGTGAGTGAAAAGGAAGTCAGATTGGAGTATGTGCCTACTAAGGAACATATTGCAGATATCTTTACCAAACTGTTTCCTAAGGATACTTTTGAGTATCTCAGAGGGAAGCTAGGGGTGATTACCCCTCCTAATCAAAACTAAGATGCATTGAATTGCATCAATCCATGCATTTCATAGTTGTATCTTGATCCAGATTGATGTTGTGGTGGCCACTACTCAAGGGGAGTAGTCAGATGTTCAAATATGTTGTTCACAGCTTGTGTGGAGAAAATAGATCTTTGTCATTGATGTCAAATGGGGAGAAGATTCATGTGAAAATTGTGAATTACATGAGGAGAAGAGTCATGTGAAGAGAAGAGTTGTGTAAAATAAATGAGGAGAAAAGAGTCAGAACCTAAGGGGGAGTAAGTGCTAAAGATAGTTGCGTTGATGGTGTTTTTCACATCATATGTTGCCATCAATGCCAAAGGGGGAGATTGTTGGATGTTGTGATTGTGTTGTTGATATGTGGTTGTCATTGATATCAACACTATTGGCATTAATGTCTTAGAAGTTGATAATGTTGAGGAATTTGCAAAAATTGTAATAAAATAAGTTGTTGGTTGTCAGTGGTGAAGTGAAGTTCAGTTTGGTTGTTTTCCCAGTATGTTGATGATCAGTGGTTGTGGATTAAAGGGTTTTTTTTTAGTATATCTAGTTTATCCACATCAAGTTTCAGAGATCCGTATGAAGATTTGTTTGAGTTATGAGCAGTTGTGTTCTATCAGTCCTTATGTTGCTTCAGTTGGTATTCTTGAATGAAGATAATGTGATTCTAGTAAGTTCAGTTGTTGTGGATGCTTCTCTGGTGATCCATGATATTTGTGGATGTTTCTATATCATGCTCTATCTGTGTTGCATGTCTACATGGATTGTGGTGCTCACGATTGGAGATTTTCTCTTGCATGTTCATGTTTTTCATGTTCTTGGCCGACAGGGTGTTGTAGCGTGTTGTGGATCTTCGAGGATTAATTTTTGAAGGTGGTTCATGTTTGAAGATTTTATTTTGGGTCTCCACCATGTTGTGGCCAACCTTGGTTGATTCGCATTAAAATTTATTTAATGTTTTGGGCCGACAATTTGTATTCATTTTATTATTTCATTGAGGATGACATGTAGCGATGTAATTCTTGTTGTGGATATATATAAGAGATTTTTTTATCATTTGAAGGCATGAGTGTGAGAAGTGTGTTAGTCCTGTGTGTGAATAATGTTCAAATCATTTGAAGGTAGAAGTAGAGTGTGAAGAAGTGTTCGTGTGCTTAACTAAAACTGTAATCAAGCATTAGCAGATGCTATTTTTCTCAGTTCAAATCATGTGGATGTAATCCAAATATTTTTGTAAGATAGCGAGTCTTCCTTTTGTAATTGAGCAGTGAGCTCTAGGCAGTGTGCCTAAATGCATGTGCATTCCCCATATTATTCTTTATACTTTTAACAAGGTATAATCTTGTGGACTAACCTCCACCATGGTTTTTCCCCTTACAGGGTTTCCACATAAAAAAATCTTGGTGTTATATGTGTTTCTGATGTGTTGTTGATTTATGCTTTCATGGTTATTGATCAGATTTGAGAATAAGGTTAATAAGTTGAATAAGTTTGAAATTTTGTGACAACTGATTCACCCCCCCCCTCTCAGTTGTCTACCCTTATGTTTCCAACACATAGGAGCTCATTTAGGCCGACTTAGTGAAAATAGTAAGTGACCATTTTTCGCCTTTTTTGACTTATGATTGTCTTACACCCCTTAAGTGCAATCGTGGAACTCAAAACAACTAAAGAAATTAAGGAAAACAAAAATTATTTTTGGGTGATGCAATATTTCCCTACACAGTTGGATGCTCCTACATCATGCATTAGCTAATAATTAATTAATCTAATTGATTATTGGTCTAATCTATTGCATGCACTTAAGTTAAACTTACGAGTGTTTTTTTCTATTAACTGAAGTGAGCTATTATTAGATCACTATGTCTCATCACAAAGTATGTTGACACTTGTCATGATCTAATCCCTTTATCATTTAGGGTTTCTCTGACAAAGCACTCACCCTCATTGTATTATTCTCAAGATCTCCTTGAAGACTCTTAAGGTACAATATGTGAATTTTTTTTGTCGAGGATATATAAAATCATTGTTTGCAAATCTCTTTGTGTGGAAGGTATTTTTTTTGTTGTTTGATCTTGTGTCTCATGTTTATTCACAATTCTAAGAATTTTTTAAGATAAAAAAAATTAAAAAATATACAAAATATACAAAATTCAAAATAGTAAAGAAAAATCGTTGTCTAGTGGCATCTTGGACAAATACCATGATAGAACTCACTTACAAGAAACATGTGTAGTAAATTATACTTTTTCGTCTTTTAATTCTTCATCCATCCCTCATCCTTTTTCACTTCATTATTTTATTCTTCTAAACATCACATTTTGTGTCTTGTTATACACTAGATGCAGGTGACTATATCCTACTTTGGAAAAAATCTTGGTTTACACCTTTTGGCTCACTTAGCAACTAGGATGTCTTCCAACAATAAACAAGTTCAATGAATTTTCCAAATTTTCATTAATAAATGCAAACACAACATCAAACATCATCATGCACTTTCAAACCTTCAAACAACATACTTGAAACATTGCACTTTTAATGAAAAACCTTAGAACTCTAAATCAACCTTGATAACATACAATTTTTAGAACATTTGTTATCATAAAATTTCTTAGTTTTTTTCCATCCATCACTTGCATTAACGGGATATATCCTTCCCTAAATCAAGCATGATCCTCATTCATCTCTTTATTATTATTGTGTGTTAGTTGATAATTGATTTTTTATTTCTTTGATTTACCTTTTTGATCTTTATATTTATCTCTTATTTTTTGACCCATACTATGTCTACTCCAAGTCATTACAATCATTATATATCATGGTGTACTTTGAATGGTATACATTGGGGCAAGATTTATTAGTTATGTTGTGTGTTTGTTAATTTTTCCCTTCTCAAACCCATCAAGGTCAAATATCTTGTAATGTGTAGGGAACTCCTTGTGTCTATTAATTATCTCATCATGAACCCACTAATAATATTAAACATTCTATGAGTGTTGGAGTATCCTATTATTTATTTTTTCTTGTGATTAAGTCCATGCATTAGATACAATGTCACATTGGTCTTATATACTCTATTGCATAACATCTATTGCTATATAAAATAATGGTTTCTCTCCTCATGTTGGTATAAATAATCATCATAATAAATATGTTATCTCATTTCATTCATAATCATGTTTCTTACATCCAACTTTTAATTTTTTCTCCTTTTTTCATATTATTCTTCCATCTAAATTTTCTTCACACCTCTTCTTTTGAGAGGTCACATGTGTATTTTTTACATGAATAACCTATCGAGGGGCCATCATCTCACTAATTTATCTACCATTAATTCTTCCATCTAATTAAGGCATATCATCACTTTCTTCATCTCTTCTATTTTTTTTCTTAGCTATTTTTCTTTTCTTTGAAACAATGTTACTTTGAGAATTGTCTCAAAGAGGGGAAAATGTAGACACTAAAATAGTTATTTCATTAATCATCATTAATTATCATTATATTATTAATTAAATCCATTAATTATCACATCATTGATATCATTAATTAACACAGTATTATCCCATTATTAATTATCGTCATTATATATTATTATCATTTAATTAAATATTTTAATTTAATCAATATGAGTTAGTTATACAATTAATGAGTTAATAAAACTCTAATTATCTTCTCAAAATTTAAACTCCATTGAATTAATAGCTTCCTCATCTAATTATCTATTTAATGAAGTCATTCTCTCATGAGTTTAAAATGGCAATTTTCCTCAATATATTTAGTTAACTCATCCACCTCTTTGAGCTAAATCCACAATCAATTGAGTTAACTCTTGATCTTTAATCAAATATCCACCCTTCATTTGATCTTCCAAAAGTCAATAAATTCTTCCTTTTACTCATAATTTTCATCATAAATCTTTTCTACAAAATAACTTTGTCAAATTTATCATTCAAGAAACATCAATGTTATGTTGTTGAGTTGAACACC
>VDFB02270651.1:584225144-584266557 GCA_007258455.2 Sequoia sempervirens | reverse complement strand
GGTCAAAAATTGAGTCTCAAACTTGTGTCTTAGTTTAGACTCACCTTGTCAAAACTATCATCTTGATTATCACAAAGGTCAATGACATTTTGGTTTGTTATATTGCACCTACAATAGCTTGGTTATTGTCCTTTGTCTTAAATCTTAAGGTTCATATCCTTAGTGTCATCTTGCTAGCTTCATACCATATCCTTTGATCATAACATCATTGCAATCCTCTCAATTCTTAGTCTTGGACTTAGATTGCATTATTTTGCATCCTTATATATAACAAAAATCCCAAAAACATAGCTTAATCTCATCTTAGACTTAGTTGCATCACTACCTTTGATCATTGATTTAGCATTATCTAGCCTCCATATCATTATCATTGATCATAGATTAGTCTTCCTCTAGTATCATTTGGCATCAATTGGTCTCATTTAGATTCATTTAGCTTCATCCTTTGGACTTAGGGTCATCATTATCCTTGCATGGTCATCTTGCATCCTTATATCCAAAAGAAATACAAAAACATAGCCTAATCTCATATTATCTTGCATTCCCATCTTGGATCAACATAGATTGGTTAGTATCCTTTATCTTAAATCTTGAGGTACACATCCTTAGTATCATTTGACATCCTTTAGTCTCACTTTAGCTTCATTATCATACCATATGCTTTGGTTATTATCATTTTCATCCTCATATCCTTATAATCCAAAAAATATAAAAACATAGCTTACTCTCATATCCCACTTTACATTTATCATCTTTGCATATCATATCCCTTTGTCGTAGCGTCATTATCATTCCACCATTCCTTAATCTTGGTCTTAGGTACATTGGCACTTTGCATCCTTATATCCTTGAAAACCACAAAAACATAGTTTAGTTTCATACCCATTTTGCATTGACACCTTGCATTGTCATCCAAAGGTCACAAGTTTTGTATGGTCCTCACTAAGTTTTTCTTATCCATCCTAATCAAAATTCATGACCATTTCTTCGCTTTACCTTGATCTTCTTCATAGTCAAGTTGAATGCCAATCCATACTCAATCGTTAATACAAATCATCCATAGTCTCGAGTCAACCATCTATCCACCAATCTTATCAAAAATCCATAGGTGCTAGTCCCCCATCCATCTATCCTCCTTATCAAGAACCAATTAACATAATCCATACCATTTATCCCCAACCAAAATCCATTAATCATCCTTATCCTAACCTTGACAAGGGAAACCAACCTTCCACTAGTCCATTCAAATCCTCCACATCTTATCCTAATCCACCATCTATTAATCCATTTCTATCCATTCCATCCCAAACTACAATACCATCCAATAAAACTGTTGAACAATCCAGATAACTAAGGGCGGGGAGGAGAGGGGTGAATCAGTTATTATAAAACAATTTATTTAATTTAATTAATCTGGAGAAAGCTTATATCAATCACATAATAATCAAACAAATATGAACATGAAAGCACATAACAACACTATGCACAATGAACACCATAATTTACGTGGAAACCCAAGAAGGGGAAAACCATGGAGAATGCTAATTATCAATTATAAAACACCGGTTAAGGTGATTTTTTCAAAGGCTCACTGCCAAGGTGCTCACTACAGGTAAGGTTCGCTGCCTGATTAATACATCTGATTACAAAATAGTCTCACTAACAAAAATGAACTAATGAAGCTGCATCTACATATGCATGAAGTCAGTTCCGATTTAGAGCACAATGTCTGTTTGCAACATATCCAGTCAAAAATATTCTGTACACCTTCCTCTCACAACCTCTGCAATGTGGATTACTTCTTCCTAACACTTTCCTTCCACTTCCTTATCGCATAATCCTTCACACCCTTTTATCTGCTCGCACACACCATACTTATCTCTAACCAAAGGGATGTTCTATATATATGTACCTGTAGAACAAAGTAAGTTGGCCTAGCAAAACATGTTGTCTTGAAGAACAACCTTGAAATACCTTATGAAAAACATGTCGGCTTGAAGAACAATCTTGAAATATTCAAGAAGGCTTGGCACACAAGCACCAGACCCAAAAGATAGGTCACACATAAAGATCTTCTTACCATGTTACCAAGGGGCCCATAAATAGGTCATACATAAGATAGCAAACTTTGAATTACATGAAATATATTTCAGAGATGATGGGAATGCCACAACCAAGACCAAATCTTGATTATCATCAATTTCAGTACCAATCGGAGAAACATAATTAGACATACCAAAACTTGTAACATGCTACATGAATGTTCAAATAGCAAGGATACCCGGAGTAAGCTTTGAGCACATCAACCACCATCAAAATATTAGTCTTCATTATTCTACATTAACTGACTTCCATAGATGTCCCAAAAGGAAGTACTGCCATATCCGGATCAAGAATAATATCCACACTGCTCAACATCAAAGCACATAATAGGATAGATCATTTATGTATATCATCCAGAGCACAACCTTTTGAATCCCAGGTTTTGACATGTCAATGACAACAATGCTAAATTATCTCAACAACTTCTCAACAAAAACCACATTAATTACTGCTCTCCAACTACAACTAGCAAAGGAACTTGTTCAACTTCTAAATAAGAACAAAGTTAAGCGATCCAATCACATTGCTAATTCTACACCATCCAACCATTTGTCACCATCATGTCCTCCATTGCTTACCAATACCGAAAAAGATCTAGCTATTGAAACTCCATTATTGCCATGTCAAAATCTTGAGTCTATCAAAGAAAATCCTACCATTACCCAAAATCACATTCCATTGCCTAAACCTTGGGATATACGTCCAAAGAAAAGACCAAAGCATGATGAAATAAACTCCATGACAAATCTAGATCAAGTTAGCCAAAGATCACCTATAGAAGCTCATGATATCCAAGTTAATCCAATCTCTAATCAAGATCCCATTCTCAATCATGTCATCCAAGATAAACCTATCCTTGATCAAAATCCTACCATTGAACAAGAAATCCAAAATGATCCTCTCATTGACCTTTATACCATCCATGATCAAACATTTGAAGTTGGTCCTATCCAAACTCCAAACAACTCCATTTCCCAAGATGAGACACTTGCCTCATTTGGACACATAGGTAATCAAATGAATGATATGGATAACATCAAAGAAGAGCATAAAGAAGCTACTATTGATCAAGTCAAAGGAGAACATAAAGAAGCTACTATGGATCAAGTCAAAAAAGAAGATACAAAATCTACCATGCATCAAATCGACGTCCCAAATGACCAAGAAGACACAAGCATGATGAATGATAAAGCCAGAATATCCTACCAATTAGGATCATCGACCTAAATGTTAAAGCAAGCTTTCTTGCAGATGAAAAGATTCCAAGCAACAATTTTCACATACACAGTGATGGATTTGCATCTTGCTTTCAAAGTAAAAGATACCCCATCTGAAATAGAATATTTTTAACCATGTAGTATCAAGGAAAAGGACTAGGCCTACATGAACAAGGCATTCTACAACCAGTACAATTTTATGAAAATCCTAGACATCAAGGTCTTGGCTATTCTTCAATCAGAAAATCAAATGATGTTAGTGATACCTCAATGATATTGGGGATAACTTTGTCCAATACAAACATCAAAATGGGGGCCATGAGTAGTCTTTGTCATAAGATTGTTGCCAACACTCCTTCCATCCACACCATAAACCATCATTCCAACATAATTAATCCCATCAATTGGAACCAACAAAAACAAAATTCTTATAGGTCTAAAGCCCAAAATCAAATATCGAATTTCGTTGAATGCAAAAATCCAAGTGGACAAATAAAATTAAAATGGATCCCAAAGAAAAATGGATCAAGTAAAGAAAAAAATTTAATTCCAATATCTAATCAAAATGTGGACTTACAAGAAAAGAGGTTTCCCACATGTAACAAATGTCCACCTCCTTCAAAATGGTCATCACACCAAGCATATAAAGTGTTGGTTCCAAGCACTATCCCAATCAAAATTCCAAACTCCATCATCCACCATCCCAAGTTTGGAAAATAAAAATTTCTACATCCAAAACACCAAATAGTCCACCCACACCTACAATCATCCATCATAATCCTACATCTCACCTAAAGTCTAAAAATCCCACATCACAAATTCATTGCATCTTGGCAGCAACTCTTTATCATAAGGACTCAAATGGAACTCTATCACAATGTGTGTATTTTGATAAGGCCAAACCTAGTATCAGAGAGGATCACAATGGCATTGATCAATAGTATGCAAGTGCTATGATCCTGACAAGATAACTACATAAAGGTCACTATTGGCATATCATGACACTAGTATCTACATCAACACCATCAAAGGATTCAGAACAATCAATGATCATCTAGAACATCAAGTCGATATAAAAAGTAAAAAAAATTGTCACCTTGATGAAAACATAGCAAACATGCGTCTTGTGTGACACCTAAAAAGAAAAAAGAGAAAAATTTCTTCCAATAGTGAAAACAATTTTTATGGTGCTTTGGATAAGTACCATGATGAAAACCTGGAAAACAGGCATCATGTGTAAGAACAATTATCTATATGGACCATTACACTTGGGATAAAGTTATCTCATCTCCCATGCCTTTCTCATGGTGTTTCCATCTATCCATCTAATCCATATCCCTTTCCATCCATTTTCCCACCTACCTTGATCTTGATAAGAAATGGGGCACAAACATAAATCATGCTTTGGGAAAATTCTTGACATGTCTATCCTTTGGTCATACACTATCCATGAAATATCATGTCATTGCCTTCATAGAATTGATCCAAACCCATATCTCGAAGAAAACAAGTTATTCCTATGCGGCATAGTCCTTGGAGATCATATGATACTTCTTCCAACTAATAATCCTCATGTCTCCCATCCTTTACCAAAATAAATCCATTATCCTTCCATACTTATTGTTGGACTTGGTTTTCCTTTGTCATTGGTTTAAGGATTCTAATACACTTATCCAAGTTCCCTCCATAATCCCATTCAGTTCTAAGGTTGGTCATTCCAAATGCAACAAGCCTAATCCTTACAATCTTGTTATGCAACTAGTGCATCATCCCAAACATTCCTTGGCTTTATTTTGAGCCTTCCTGCAAACCTTGATGCTTTAGTCACACTATCATCCACAAAATATGTCTTTCCCAATCCTCATGTTGTTTCAAGATGTGTCCTTCCCATCTCAAACAGTGCTTTCATCATCATCATCACCTATCAATTGGTTTTCAGCTTGACTAGGGGAAAGATCATGTTTGTCCTTGGATACTTGTGCATGCTTGCTTGGTTTACTATGGGTATCTTTCACATGCATTTGTCACTATCCTTATAGTTACCATCCATAACAAAATCCCATTCATCCATAATAAAGCTTTGGCATCCTTCCCATGGTTTGGGAACCACCGACATTTAGTACCCTTTTCCTTCATGATCTTCCTTTGCATTTGTTCGTTGATTCCCCTCACACATAATAAGTTGGTCCTACATCTGACCGGGGCAATTCCTTGACTTGTGTATTTATGGGATCTTACACATGGTATCAGCTTTCTTAAAACATCAAAAATCCCAAAAATGTCATAAAACATCAAAATCCAAAAAAATTAGAAAACATCAAAAATCCAAAAAAATCATAAAACATCAAAATCCAAAAAAAATATCTAACCTCAAGGAGGTGAGGGGAAAAGTCCATTCCTATACCCTGGGTCAGCAGAGCAGAAACTGGCACACAACATAACTGACCCTTGCCTTTTCCCACTATGCAATGGAGTCGAACCTATGACCTCGAGGAATGCAAACCCCAAGCCCCAACCAACTCTGCTACAAGTGGGGGCTAAATTTTTTTATCTAACCTCAAGGAGGTTAGGGGAAAAGTACATTCTGATAGCTTGGGTCAGCAAAGCAGGAACTTGCACACAATATAACTAACCCTTTCCTTTTCCCACTACAAAGTAGAGTCAAACATGTGACCTTGACGAATGCAAACTCCAAGCCCCAACCAACTTTGCTACAAACAGTGGGTGCAAAATGCAATGGGGGCATGTTTCCGAGGCTAAACAAACATGCATCTCAAATAATGTGGAGAAGTCAGAGAAGGTAGACCAAGTTCCAGGGGAAAAGAAGGAAGAGGTACAGACTCAAACAATTACTAAGGTGACTATATCAATTACTTTCCCTTTTTGTTTTTGCGCCAAATGTCCCACCGTTTGATTTCTAGCCTAGGAAGAAATTTTTAAGAAATTCAATTTTTAAAGGACCAACTTCGCGGGGCCATAACTTTTGATCCGAGTGTCCAATTTGCTATTATTGCATATCGCTGGAAAGCTCTCGACGATCTCTACAACACTTGAACCACCGTATGTCAGTTTAACCACCTTTTGAATTTTTTTAGAGCCTCTAAAGTTTTATATCTGAATTTGAAGCTGCATTGGAGACATTTCTTGGGACATAAACTTTAATTTCTCCCAAACCGTGCAGGGTATTGAGGTGATTCTTTCACGACCGAAAATGTTTCTCAGCTCTACTCCTTGGGGTAAATTTTCATGTCCATACGAGCCCATTTAGGCCAACTTATTAAAAATAATAAGTGCTCATTTTTCACTCTTTTTGAGGCCTAACAATCTTATATCCCCTAAGTGCCATCATGGGACTCAAAACAACTAAATAAAATAAAGAAAACAATTTTTTTGGGTGATGCAAGATTTCCCTACACTGTTGGATGCTCCCGCATCATATGGCAGAAGCTCAAGCTCTTTTAGTTGATTTATCCTTGGAAACGGATCTTAACATCAATAGCCTTCATGTGGAGGGTGACTTTGTGCTGATAATTAATGCATGCAAGATGAAGAATATATGCAATTGGAGATGAAGACACATTCTTAAAAAATTCTAGGATCTTTTATCATCTTTTGAGGACATTTGACTTTCCCACACATATCATGAGGGTAACAAATTAGCAGATAGTCTTGCTAATTTAGTGTGTAACCAACAAGAATTTCTTTTGTTTGAAGACAATGAAGATTTGGCAAAGTTCTCATGAATTCAAGAGATAGTATTAGCAGAGCAATCTCCAATGATTTAAAAAATCTTTTTCTCTCTAAGTTGGTGAATACTAGATTTAGCTTCATTCAAAGCTCCAAGTAGAGTATTATCTTACATCAAAGCAGTTGTTCGTGGCTATATCATCACATGGGATAAAGTTATGTTTTTTTTTATGGCGGTGTGTGTTAAGTTATGATTGCATATGACGATGGAAAATGTATTTCGCCTTGCTCGAGATGTCATACTGCCCTCCCAGTATTGTGTAAACACCCACCATTGTTGGCAAGGTTAATGAGTAATGGCTATTTTCATTTGAATGGTGTATCAGAGCTTACATCACTTAAAATTTTCAGATTTAGTTAGATTCATCGGACACAGGATGGGATATGCTTTTTCCATGGGCCCCTTCAGTTGGACACTTTTTCGCCAATCTTTGTTTTTCCTAATATGTTGTTTATTTTGCAGGTACTTCTAATCTTTTCAATGTAATGAATATTTATTAACCCTACAGAGGATGTGATCTTGCATGAGCTAACATGCTTCAATGGTGTTTGTCAAGCTTCTGGCTCCCGTTCACTATGATCATTTTTAGCATTCTTCTTTTGGCTTTAAAAAGCAGCGTTCAATGTATTATTCCACCCAAAAGCATTGCCTATTTCTTTGAAGGATACTGGAGAAATAAGAGCCATGAGAATAGTGTGTTGTAGAGTGACAAGATGATGTCCCAGCCATGCAATTTTAGGGTAAATTTCCCAGTACAACCATGGGAGCATCCCTTTGAAGACCATCTCACTCATGAAAATTTATCTCTGGTTTTTCAAGTGGAGTGTCCCAGAGTGGAAGAATTAGTGCATTCAATTCTGGGTATTGAGGTCACAAGTTCTAGAGCCAGGTGGCTAATCTTTCCTTCTCAGGTATTGTATGTGTTCTTGTCGAATATTTTGGATCTCCTTCAATCCTTAGCAGAGTTGGAAACAATTGTGGGAAAAAATTTCAAACCCCAACTACTTGATAACAATACTTTGTTGCAAGTTGTGCAAGGGTATAATGTATTCTCTGGTGATGGGTATTTAGGAGGATTGTTTCCTAGGGAGCATGTTAAACATCGTCTGGGTTTTGATGAAATTTATGAGGCAATGAGGGTTGCACTGCAATATAGAAATGACAACATCCTCTTGAAGGATTTAAGGAAGAATTGCAGGCATATTTGTGTGACCGTGGATTTTGATATCAAGGAAAATTATTATGCAATTTCTTTCCTTCGTGAGCACATTCCTCATCCTCCCCAGAATTCCTATTGTACCGAAGTGGAAGTTGGTGATCTGTCATCTGTGCCTATTGTTGAGAAAGTGGAGTTGCTACCAAGTCAAAATTTTGTTGAATCTTCTATTGGTGGGAAATAGGCTATCATAGCAAGGGCTCACATTGTTCAAGCGGAGCTGAAAGACAAGCAGCCAATAATTGGTTTTGACTTTTTTGCACATGATTTGCGTCTACAAGAGGTCCTTGAACGTCAGGATGAAAATCTATTGCAGGGTGGTGATTGTATGGAAGAGTAGCAATTTAAAAATTAAACATCATCAAAATCCAAAAAAATCATAAAACATCAAAATCTAAAAAAATCAAAAAACCCTCAAAATCCAAAAAAATTTAAAACCATCAAAACTTCCAAAAAAATCATAAACATCAAAATCTAAAAAAATCAGAAAACCCTCAAAATCAAAAAAATCAAAAACCATCAAAACTTCCAAAAACAAAGTATGAGTCTGAGTCAATTTGTGTTAGAGTGGTTGAACTATGTTGTATCTACGCATTTGCTACATAGGCAAGGCTCATCTTCAATGGGCCCTCGAGACATTAGGTCAGTCCTTTTAGGTTTGGTCTTTTGTCAAGTACAATAAGATCAAGTCATGTCGAACTACGAGGTGTCTGCGTGTATAATGTAGGCAAGGCCCATCAATCGATGAGCCCCCGAGGCCCTAGGTCAATCCTTAAGGGTTTGTCGAGTCTAGTTTTTTTCCATAAGCAATCATCATTCAAACCAAATCATGAATCAACAGGCAAACATAACTAACAAATCTTTCATCTTCAATCAATCAATCATATTATCGTCAATCAATTGATCAGGTCATTGGTCTTGTATCAGAATGTGACATTATGTCATTTGTATCATTCGGTCCTATCTCTTGTCTTTTATCATGATGCGTCCTTCCTAAGATTAGACTTTCTCTTTGGTCAATTTTACCATTCACCTTAAGCAGGATATGTCTTTCCTGCAATTAGGTGCTTTATCAACAATGGTCAATCGGTCAACTTTATCATATGTGTTCCTTGCCTTAAACAAGATGTCTTTTCTGAAACCAGGCATCATCATATCAGTTAATCATATCAATCAAACTTTATGAAATCAATTCAAGTTTTTCACTTGGTTAATCAACTTTATCATCTTTGGTCAATTAATCTTTCCTTAATCAGGATGTGTCTTTCCTGAAACTAGGAAAAATCAAACAAATCAGTTAATCAATCACCCTCAGTCAAAAAATCAATCATTTGGTCATCTCGGTCATCTTGGTCAATCTAAACAATCATATCAATCAATCTTGTCAATCCTATTGGCGAACATTATCTCTTTGGCAAACACTTTGTTGGTCTAACTTTGTCTTATCTTTTTGATTGGTTTTTTCAGTCATGTTACTAGCTACCTCGAGGATGTCATGTCATTTATTTAAAGGGGCGATGATAGATCATGATCTCTTTTCTTTACTTGTTTTTTGTGGTTTTTCTTGACAAAAAAGACTAGGGAAATCGGGTCCTTAGTATGAGTCATAGCATTCCTTGTCTTTTTGATTGTTTGTCTTTTGCAAGTGGTAACATTGCACACCTTGGTCTATGTCATAAAGCAAGAATGTCCATCCCTTTTCATTTGACTAATTCCACGCTAATATTTGTCTTCTTCGTACTAACATCCATCTTCTTTGCACCAACATCTTCCATCCACAATCATCCCGATGGCACGCAAGCTGAATTCTTCTCTTGTCAATGCATCAAAATGGCTTTTCGGAATAATTTCTCAAATATTTTGAAAATCTGAAAAAAATTCCGAGGGGCATAGGTCTATCCCACCATCACCGAGGCACGCTAGGGCATGATCCGATCCTGATTTTCTTCTTTATTCTTTGACACAATGCTCAAATCACATTATGTCAAAGAGGAGTAAAATGTAGACACTGAAAATTGTCTTGGTCTATGAGCGTCATTTTTCCATTGTCTTGGTCTTCTTCCTTGCATAATTAAATAATTTTAATTATTTAATTAATTCATTTCTTGATCTTTATTCTACTATGATCAATTAAATAAATTTAATTGCATTGCTAATCTCTTTTTCTTTAATAATTAAATAAATTACTATTTATTTAATCATTTACCTTTCACTATTCATCTATAGTCAAATTATTATTATTAATTGTTTGTCTATTCATTAATCTTTTAATTCTTCTATAGTCAAATAAATTTTAAATTATTTGACTATCTTTTGACATTTCTCCCCCACTTAAATAATTAATCCAATTTAATTATTTAATTCCATTTCTCAATTTCTTCCTATTAAATTAAAATGGTTGCATAAATCATTTTAATTAAATGCCAACTTTCCTTTTCCTCAAATAAATTATTTATGCCTCCACTTGGTCAAAGATTCCTTCTCATGAATTAAATGATTTTAATTTTTAATTTCTCCATTATCTCCCTCCACTATCTCATTTTTGAATCTCGATCATTGATTGACTCTGGTCTCTTCTTAATCTTGACTGTTCATTTAGTAACTCCAATTCCTCTGTGTTGCATGCCCTCTCAACCATTGATCTTGGCATCTTTCTAGAAGATCGATCTTTTCCAGTCGTTCGAAATATTTTCTATAAAAGGTCTTCTCTTCCATTTTGTCTTTAACAGGTTCCACATTTCTCCAAAGTTCTTGCTATCTTGTCATAGTCATTTGCAAGTATTCAAGCACTTCAAAATCTAAGGGAAAAGCTTTGTAACTTGAGAAAGAATGGAGGAGAAGAAATGGAGATAATCAAATTTGATAGGCGAGTTTTATCTTATGCTTTCATTGTTGTTTGTATTGTTAACCAACAATAATCTTTCAATCTCACTTCAAACTCTTCTTCACAATTAGCCCAATGATCCTCCAATTTGGACTCATGGATGAAATATGCTCCCATCACCTTGTTGATATTCCCAATGGGGTCAAATCTTCTATGAACATCTTGGTACAAACCAAAGCTATACCTGGACATTTCAATTTCTGCATTATTGGCATTTTGTGTATTAGCACAAGAATACACTCCTATTTGTACTGGGAAACTATATCCATGTTTGTGTTTCCCTGCAATGAGTTGGTGCACTTTGATGATTTTCCTACAAACCTCCAAAAAAACTAACTTGTCTGAGGGATACCTAGGAAGTTTGTAGGGCATCTTGTGGAAGCCTCCCACTCTAATGTAAGTAAATGTTTTGTAATAAATGAACTAGTACCTAATATCTTGAATTACTTTTGTAGCCTCGATGGAGCTTCTCCTAACAAAGTATCCTTCGAAGTCTCTAATTATCATGTAAATAAAGTTTTCATTCACAATGCCAAAATGGAAAAAACTTTCCTCCAACTCCAATTGGGTGTAATGTTTGTAGATGGTGACTTCACCTAGCTCATAAGAGCCCACCTTGGTGAGTCCTAGGAATGAGGCCTGTGACACCAGTAGATACAAAAGGTATGATGTAATAAAAAACTTGGTGGAGGAAAGGACATTGAACATTTGGTCATGGATGCTATCACTGATAAGGCATGCACAATCAATTTTCTTGTGAGAATAATTGATAATATTGATGAATATCAACATCCAGGGATAGAAATCCTTTGCATTAGGCAACCCAAACACTCGGCTCAATAACACAATCAAGTCCTTGACATTCTCCTTGTACTCACTTCGGTGATGTATCCTTGCCCATTTGGATGCCACCTTTTTGGGCTTCTCTAATAAGTGATCATTTATGTATGTTAAGTTATCAATTGGAGTGTCATCAAAGTAATTGATGGCCTTTTTCAGATCCAGTGTCTCATATTAATTATGAATAGGGATTTTGAAAACTTTATCTATCATCTCCAAAGTCAAGTCCAACATAATCTCTTCATTGGCCCCTTTGATTTTTTGGGTCCTATGATTGTAATGTTGAGCACATGTTAATACTAGTTCTAGAGATTACACTATAACCAAGAAAGCAACAGCCTCCACCAATCAAGAATTAGTAAGAGCCCTTGACATTGAGGTCCTAGAACCAATATTATTGATTCTTCTTTTGAACTCAACCATATTGACATGTCCCAAGTCTGTGTCACCAATCTCATTATAAGGAGAAAAAAATTAGAAGGTGGATGGTAACCCTTGTACTGATATTTCATTTCCTTTGGATCTTTTGGAGGCATATCTCTTGCAAATACCAATACCATGTATTAACATTTTCATATATTAAGAAGAGAAAACCTGCAAAAATAAGTCATGTTAGACCATATCAACTTTTATTTCAGAGTTATAACTTGCCAAGGATTTGTATAAAAAGTTTCAAGGATTAGCCTTCAGGCTTACCCCTCACTCTTTATCACCACCATCTGCACTTAAATATCAAATTATTTCAATATTATCACTTTCGGGTATCAGGGATCGGAAATTCCCCATACCCATTACTCATAAAATGAGTTTCATTTATTTAGTTTCAAGCTTCTCGGGCATTGGACATCGGATATATCTTTTACCCTTTGCTTATCCATAAAGCCCCTTGCAGGATATGTCTTATTGCAAAATCAAGTATTGAGGACTGGGGATCCCCTTTACCCTTTACGTTTATTAGCATTGGTATTGATTAGATAGTATCTCTGACTTGTGAAGTCCGACAAGACTTCGAGAATCAAACTTTGGGATTTTGTGTTAATCCTAACTACCAAACTTGTGGCTTTTAATAATCTCATTTTCTATTTTGAACCTTATCCTTGAAAACATAAGGTGCAGATATTACATAGCCTAAAAATCACTTTTTCTTCATGGATGTCGAGGGTCGAGGATCGGAGATACCCTTTACCCTTTGCACCTCTATCAGCAATGGGTAAGAGGTATCACCGATACTCGAAACACGACGGATTTTTCACAAAGGCAAGAATTTTGGCTAAGTGTTTCATTAAGTACAGCCGGGGGTCAAGAATTGGGAGTATCCTTTACCCCTTACACCTCAAATGTATGCAATAAAAGGAACTTGTGAAGTCTAAAACCCAAAGTATGTTGGGTCTTTGAAGTGTTTAAGGCATTGATGCAAGAGCATCCCAAGTTCGCAAGAAATCTTGCATCAACCAAAAAAAATTGCATTTTAGTTTGTTTCTTTTCATTTTCCTGTTCAGTTCAGTCATATGCAGTTTCTGTATTTTGGTTTGTGCTCTGCCTTGCAGAGCCTAATGACACATCATTCAATGTTTCATGGTTTGTGGCTGACCCTCCCTTGAGATCCGTACTTCATTTCATTCATTTGCAGAGGAGTCCTATCCTTTTAGGTCTAACCTATCCGTGTATGCACTTTACACCTCTTTCTTGGAGTTTGTAACTTTCTTGGGCCGACGCAGAGGAATCTAGTGTTCTAGAAATGATATATATTGATGCAATAGATCCTTAAGAAGCAGTTCTCGATTGGGATTCAGGTAAATAGTTTGGAATTCTTTGTGAAGGAGCTTCAAAGCTATATCTTGAGCATATTTTGTACTTGTGAGATCAGGCCTGTGAGCCCTAATTTTAAGCCCGCATGTTGCTAGCCAATTTGTATTTGAATTCTATCATATTTGAAAGATTGAATCTACATTTGTTTCCTATCTTGAGTAGTTTTCCATTGTGTTTACTCTTGTTGCACAGTTTGGACTGAACTCTTAGAGGACCCTCCTAACCATGACTGCACCAAGTGGTATCAGAGTGAAAGTTTGAATCCTTGGGAGCAAATTGAGCAAAGTTGGAGAAGGATTTCCGTTAGATCTTGCTATGAACAAACTACCAAATCCAAGGTAGCCTACTTGTGTTGTCAACTGATCGCCGATTGTGAGGCAGTTGTCACCTTGTAGCCAAATCACCAAACCTAAGGTAGTTTGCACTTGATCCTAGGAAGATGTCGCTAAGGAGAATCCCTATTCTTGGAACAATGGCTGGAAGGATAGATGAAATGATGGAATTGATGAGAACCATGCAAGTTCATCTTGATGATGTTGAAGAAGATAGAAGTAGAGGATTTACACTTAGACCTAATGCCGAAAGTGATGATGATGAATTTCGATCCCCTAATCAAAATGGAAAAAACCTAGGAGATGAAGAAGAAGAAGAATCAGATCAAGTGAAGATTTTGTGAGCTATTTCAAAGATTGGAAAGAGACCTAGAGTTGATGTGTCAAACTATACTGGTAATTTAAATCCTGAAGAGTTGATTGATTGGATAAATAACCTAGAAGAATACTTCAAGTATGAAAAAATTGAAGATCCAGAGAAGGTGAAATTTGCAAAGACAAAGTTGAAGGGACATGCTACTATTTGGTGCAGTTGGATAGAAACAGAAGAGGAAAAGAAAAGATTACAAAATGGGATAGAATGGTGACAAAGATAAAGAATCATTTTATACCTACTGACTATGAGTTGGAGTTGTTGAAGAGACTACAAAATTTGAGACAAAGGGAGAAATTTGTGAAGGAGTACACTGAAAAATTTCATAAGATGATCATAAAGATTGGACATAGTGAAGCAAGCAAGGAGAAAGTGGCTAGATACATCAATGGACTAAGATTGAACATTCAAGAAGAACTAAGTTTGGTGAGGATGATTACATTGGAAGAAGCATATCAGTTTGCCCTGAAAGTTGAAGAGAAGTTAAATAAAAGGCATGAGTAGAGACAGAGAGGTAGAGGAGGTAAATTTCAAAGAAATAGAACATTTTCCGAGAGAGATCTTATGCAGAGCATAATAGACAGGAGAACACATTCAAGAAAGAAGATAGAGATAACAGTGCAAACCAGAGATATAACAAAACCTTCTATCAGAGAGGAAACCCTAATGCATACCAGCGTGAAGGATACAGAAGAGAAGGAAGAGGAACTGATAGGAGAGTATTCAAAGGAACCTGTTTTAAGTGTGGAGGTGAAGGACATAGAGTATTTGAGTGTAGTCAAAGAAGTACAAGCAAGAGGATGGAGAACAATGGAAGAGCAGCCTATGTTGAAGAAGAACCTGTTGGATCACCAAGTTCAGTTGGTAAACCTAAGAAAGGAGAGTCACTTGTGATGAGGAGAGCACTATTTAAAACAAAGACAAATGAAGAACCGCTGCAGAGGAAAAGTATGTTTAGAACCAGATGCAAATCAAGAGGTAAGTGTTGTAAAGTTGTAATTGATAGTGGTAATTCAGATAACCTAGTTTAAGAGGAGATGGTGACTAAGCTGAAGTTGGAAAGATTGAAACACCCTAAGCCCTATAAGATAGCATGGATTCACAATGATCATGAGGTACTGGTCAATGAACAATGTTTGGTGAAATTTCATATTGGATCTTATCATGACGAAGTCTTGTGTGATATTATGCCTATGGATGTATGCCATATTTTGTTGGGTAGACCTTTGAAGTATGATAGAAAAGCTATACATGATGGGAGAAAGAATACATATACCATAACATCAAATGGAAAGAGAATTACCTTGATTCCTTTGGAAGATTATCCTAAGAGTGAGGTGTGTGGGAATGCTAGAATCTATTTGGTAGATGGAAGAAAAATTTTGGATGGTTTGAGACATGAGAATATGTGTTATGCTTTGATCCCTAAAAAGCCTGAAACATTGAAGGAGAATGAAGAATCACAACCGAAGGAGATAAAGGAGTTACTGAAAAAGTATGAATACATCGTATCAGATAATGTACCTGAAGGATTTCCACCTATAAGGAGTATCATTCATCATATGGATCTTATACCTAGAGCTAGTTTTCCTAATAAAGCAGCACATAGAATGACACCAGCAAAGAATGAGGAATTGAATAGGCAGATACAAGAGTTGTTGAGGAAAGGTTTGATCAGAGAAAGCTTGAGTCCTTGTTTTGTACCTGCAATATTAGCACCTAAGAAGTATGGAGAATGGAGAATGTGTATAGACTCTAGAGCAATAAACAAAATCACAGTTAAGTATAGATTCCCTTTGATATCATGGATTGTTTGAGTGGAGCAAAGTATTTTACAAACATATACTTGAAGAGTCGATACCAGTAGATCAGAATCAAAGAAGGAGATGAATGGAAGACTGCTTTTAAGACAAATGAAGGGTTGTATGAGTGGTTAGTGATGCCTTTTGGATTGATGAATGCATCGAGTACTTTCATGAGGTTGATGAATGAAGTCTTGAAGAGATTCTTGGGTAAGTTTGTGATTGTATATTTGGATGACATTTTGATTTTTAGTAAGACAAAGGAAGAACATTTGCATCACCTGAGACAAGTATTGCAAAGATTAGGAGAAGAGAAATTATTGATAAACCTTAAGAAGTGTAGTTTCATGAAGGGAAAGTTGGTATATCTAGGATTTGTGATTTCTGCGGAAGGATTGAAGGTGGACCCTGAGAAAGTAAAATCAATTGTTGAATGGTCTACACCTGAGAAAATTGGAGAAGTCAGATCATTTCATGGATTAGCTAGTTTCTACCAGAAGTTCGTGGCGAATGAGTCCCATTTTTGCTCAATTTTGAGATTTTGGCATTTTTAGATAAAACAAAAACAAAAACCTTCATCCAATATCAACACTATCACAAACAATTCTTCGAAGAAAACTCTAACCTTGGTACATTCTAAACTAATAGACATCTCATTAAATATGTATCAAGTAGAAATGTTGTTTACTCATCATAATAAATAACATTAGTTGCTGCTCCTTGCCATGCAATAGTTGTAGGATCATAGCATACTCACCATTGCATGCCATTCCCTTTTTGCAAGGAGCATCATATCATCATCCATTCCAGGCTCACCCTTGTCCTGCACTAAGTGGGGGCAAGGGGTTAGGAAACCTTATCCCCATATGTCACTTTTCGTTGTCTCTTTTGGATAGTCATTAACCTTTCATGAACATATAAGATCAAGCTTGGGATGTGGACGATATGCCTTAAGTTGACTCATTTGTGACATACCTATTCATGATGTAGCTCAATACCGAAACATATGACTTGGCATAGGGCTTTCCAAGTTGGCTCTCATGTCTTCTTTCATTCATCATTGACTACTTTAAAGCAATTGCTCACAATGATGGTGTAGCAACCGCTTTAAAGTGGGGGCATACATAGATGATATCTTTTGGAAAAAAATTCATGGCATGATTTTTCTTTTTTCTTGTGATGTGTCCTCTTCTTGGTGGTGTCATTAGATTTGATGTTGTCCAAGAGTGTATGATCTTCTGACATGACATGATGTGAACGAGGCATCCCATGGGAAACGATCTGACACTTTGACTTGTCCTCTCTTGGAGACATTAGGCACAATGCTCCCTAAGAAGAAGACCTTACATGAACAAAGCAAAATTCCCCTTAACAAAATTTTTACATGACATTCAAAAGCATTTACATTGTGGTGTCTTATTAAAGTTATCAGGAGGATAACTTTGGTATGGTTAGTATAATGGGAAGATGATACACTGGCGTGAATTTCTCATTATACAATGGGAAGCCGACACACTGGCATGGCTTTCTCACTAAACCACTTCTTTGGGACAACTCACCCCGCTGACGACCTGATGTTTTGTGGCCCTAGAGTGAGCGCATCTTTGATCCATGTCTCATTTTTTTTCTTTCTTTTAGTTCTTGACATTGCATGATTGTGTATCTTGTTTTGTTGCATATTATACACCTTGTGCATGTCCTTTTGTGCTTATGTCGGTTTTACTTAGGATCTCGAATCCTGGGGGGTTGATCCCCTCCTCGTTATTTGTTATCCAAGACCATCCACATCGATACACTTGGACCCCTCTTGAATGTCTACTTTAGTGTGAGTTTGAAACAAGTTCATCCTCTCACTAAAGTGGTGGCTAAATATGGACACCGAAAAAGTACGCCTTTTCCCTTGCTTAATTAATGACAAATTGGACTTAATATCACCTTGGTCTAGTGTTGAGGCATTTACACATCCACATTAGGTCTTGGGCCCTTTTTTAGCTAAATTAACCAAACTTTCCTTAATTTAATGTTGTAAAATATATTTATTTACATCTTCACGTTAAATTCATGAGGCTTGTAAATCAAGTGGACCTAATATAGTGTTGTAATTGTTTTTCACATTCACATGGGATTTAGGAACCTTCTAAGTTAAAGAGACCCAATTTTTCCTTAATTTGGTGTTGTAAAGTGTATTTATTTACACTTTCACATTATATTTTGGGCCTCCTTGAATTTATGACCTTTACATCATCGTTAATAGGCCCCTATGACCCCATATTGTGCATCTAAATGCATATTTTGATCAAAGACCCGACTAGATCAACATAAAAACTAAAATTCTTCACTCCCTGACATCCCAACTGGCAAAAGAGCCCCTGTGGGACCCATTCACCACTTTGGGTGAATGAGTCCCATCCAGGTGGGACTCATTCACCTAGGGTGGCGAATGAGTCCCATTTGGGATGTTTTCAAGGTTTGAGTGGGAAAAATTGGGTTTTAAGTTTAAATTTATTCAATGTCGGCCTTAGGGATCCAATTAACGGTCATTTGAGTGGATTTCCTATATAAAAGAGCTCTCAAATCCTCATTTCATTTGAGTGTCATCAAGCTCTTGTACTTCTGAACGATTCTCTTTGGGATCCTCTCTCTTTCATTCATGTTGCTCTTGAATACAACAAAGAATGTTGTCAGAGCATTATCTCGAGCCTTCAAATCACCCAAACTATGCATATAGTAAAAAATTTGATGTGCAACTAGTCTAGATGTGTCCCAAAACACCACATCATCTCTTTCGACAAGTCTCCTAAGGAAGTAGAACAAAAAACAAACAATCAGGGAGCCAAATTTAAATGCATACTTGTTCTCTGTTGACATCTTCAGATTCTCAAACAATTGTTACCAGAGAAGTTCACACAAATCATAATCTGCACCATTAGCTACCATGTCATAATTGGTCTAAATTTTTGTAGCAGATACATAATTCTCTCTATTTTTGAAGTAAATTTTATGTCTGATCATTATTGTAGCATACTTCACAGCAGGATTAGTGATAGGCTTTGTAGTAAAATCCCTCCTGTCATATGTAGCACCGATGAGTTCCATCACCACTTCATTCTTCACATATTTCAACAAGGGTACTGGTCTGGTATCATAGAGTCTGGTGACTACCTTAATTGCTTCCTTAGTTATAAGATGAGGTCTATCAATCCACAAGAACATATCATGCATTCTGCTAAGAGTATGTTTTACATAATTATCATCAACAGTGGAGATGAAGTTGGGAAAGTAATTCCATCGATCCAATTTCTTCGAAACAATGTTTGAATACTCGGGTTTTAGCAAGAAATCATCCCCAATGAGCTCATTTTTCCATATGTCTATCAATTTACAGTGATTATATTCATCAATCTTAACTTGAATATACATCCTAGTGTCTTCAATAGGAATAACTCCGTGAGGAATCGATGAGGTGCCTAGAGGGTCGTCTATGAAAACCTTCATAAAATACTTCTTATAGGACGGTCTACGTCTTTCCGACACATTAACTATAGGAATGGCCATTTTCACAATTCGAGCTCAAATGATTTCAAAAAGATGATTCACACAAACCCACAATAGCATAGAAAAGTAAAATACTTTTTTCCTTCACAAAAAAACTAGAACTAGGGTTTGCATAGCTCACTCTCCAAATCGCCTCAAGAATGCTCCAAATCGCTCTCCACTTTATTCAAATGCATAAGTGATCAATATTCCTTACAAAATCACTTTATAAATGAACAATCTGTCCTAATTTGCATTAAATGCGGTAGATTTCAAAAATTTGATAAAAACCCTTCTTCACTGCACAGAAAAACCCTAATTTTCTCCACAAATGATCATGCCTACACCTTTTCTTTTGGTTCCTTTTGCATAACCTCTGCCTATCCATTCCGTACAACATATCTTCATGCCAAAGACTGACACGTCAAATATCCAAGGGGTTTGAGTATTTTTTTGTTAAAGCTCCCCCTAAGATCATGTTGGGTCTAATTCCCGGAGGAATTGTCTACACCAGATGAGGGCACAGACACATCTGATGTTTCAGACTCTTCTTTTTTTCTCCAAATCTTGTTCATTTCTCACTTAGTCACATTCTTGTCAATTTTCTTCACTGGTTCATTCTTCTTTACCAGATCAGATTGCTTTCCCTTTTTACTTCTGTAAACTCTTGAAATGTTTCTAGGTTTGTTGTAGTTGTAGCAAACAACATTTCTAACTTGTTTGACCTCCATTAACCCTTGATTTTCACTAATTAGCTTTGTTTCCAAACTTATTACATGTATAACAGTAGCCAGCAAAAGATTGATTCATTCTTCCTCCATTAAACCAATTCATCATCTGAGTTCTGTATTCACTAGCTCTATGTCCAACTTTCTTGCATGCAAAACATTGTCCAGAGAAGGGACTAGCATACTAGTTCAATCTACTTTTACACTCAATTGCCTTATGACCAAATTTATTCAATGAAAAGAAAACACCATTGAAAAATGGATACCTTTGAGCATTTGGTTGTCTAATAGGCGGTCTCCTAGCAAAGTTCCTTGGATTTCTTTTTTGTTTTCCTTTATCTTGAGTCTTGTAGAAACCCTAGTTTCCCCGAAATCTCTGTATCTAACTGTTTTTAGGTTTTTCTGAAGGTTTTTGATTTTTTTGATGTTCTTGAGTTTTTGCATGTAATTGAAAGAATGCGATTTTGCTTGAGAAAATGATAATAAATACAAATAAAATACCTAATGGCCAAAATAGATAGAAATTGCAAGATCTATTGAAGGCGCTTCTTTTATTGTTCAACTGGAATCAATACATTCAAGATCTGATAGCATGCAATAATTAAATAACAATTTTTATTGGAAAATCTGGAATATGCAGCTTGCTGGTAAATGATTTGGAATGGTACGGCTGCATCAAATAAGCACTTCTCCTCCTGTCTGGTGATCTGCACTGCCTTCTGAAACCCCAACGCCCCAAATGATGCAAACTGGAAACCAAAGGACAAGGAGTTTCTTCTGATTTGAGAAGTACGACCCAAGGACAGAAGTACGGCCTGCTGTACAGAATGGTACGGCTGTCAGTAGCATTTAATGATTTGTACGGCTCTTTTGTAAACTCTCCAGATCTCCAAATAATGGCGCCTAGATAAATGTATGAACTCTGGATAAAGAACTACTCTGTAAACTCTAAATATGAATATCTTTGAAGCTCTGTGATTCCTTTTGAATGAAGAAACCTCTGCTGCAATAAATCAAGTGCTATTTCACACCCTCTGAATTGCTTCCAGTGGAGATGGCTCGTTCCCCAAGGAATTCGAACTCGAAACCCTAAAGTCTCTTGCTCAGATCAAAGTTGATCAGTTCTCAAATTCAATAATCTCATAATGGCACAATTCCCAAGGCAAATGCACTATATGGCTCAAAAGTGCGATTTCCTTAATAATAGGGTTTTATTAAAATATTCACTTTTAATTCTTTTAATTCTTCCATAGTCTCTGTGAAATATTTTATAATAATTTAAATTGCCAAATTGGCCCCTTTCCTGATGATGGGCGACCCCTCAAATAAATCACTTAAGTTATAATTTAATATTATAACTTTATATTATAATCATCAAATAATTAATATTTAATTAATATAATTAAATATTAATATCTCCCACGTTATTCACCCGATGACTATTCCGTCTGAAGCTGACGAACACTGAAGTGATTCTGAATGCTGCCAAAGCCATACTGCTAAAAATAGCAGGGGTCCCACGCCGACTGCCAGGAACTGCTAAAAATAGCAACTCTGCAAAAAGTCTCCGATCAAGCCCAAACGAAAGACTACTGATCAAACTCTGCTAACTGAAGCTGAGCCAAGCTCCCAAGTGACCCTCTATCCAGTCTATCAGCCTACGAGGGTCGTGTGATAGGCCAATCTTGTACTCCGAGAGATGTCACTGAGAAGGGGACATGACAAGTCTTTTGATTATCCACTGGATTTGAGGTCTGCATAGCCTTAAAGCTTTCACCTGCTTCATTTCCCAAACCACCTTTGTCTTTAGAAGGTTTCCGCCCTACAATCAACTCATCAAGTTTGGTGGAGCTTGTCTTGAAATTATCTTCACGGATTTTTTCTTTTTCTATATCTACTTTCAGGCTTACCACTTCTTGTTCAAGTCTTGTGCATTCATCAGTCTTGCTTTGCACCACTGTATTCAGACAATCTTCAATTCTCTTATTTTCCTCCACTTGCACCTTCAATCCGGTGACCTCTTCATTAGCTTGTTTCAATTTCTCACTCACTTCTTTGTCTTTCTTTGAATTTCTTCAATTGCTCTTTCAATTTCCAGATGCATTCATTTGCCTCATGAAGATTTTCTTTCAAATCTTTATTTTCACTTTCAGCCTTATCAAGATCTTCACGAGCAGCCTAGAGTTCTTCTTTATCATCCATTTGTTCAATCTTCAAGATCTTCCTCAAGTTGTTAGGCTTCTTCGAAGGAACCAAGCTCTGATACCAATTGTTGAATACCCAAGATACTGAGAGGGGGGGTGAATCAGTATCTTTTTAAACTTATTGAACAAACACCATCCAATTACTCCAATGCATATAACAGTAAAGATAAGCAAGAGAATTAACATGACATAAAATCACACAACACATGAACACCATGATTTTTATGTGGAAAACCCAAAATAGGAAAAACCACGGTGAGGGTTAGCTCACAATATAGTATATCCAGTTATAAGATATTACAAAAGGGTGGTTCACTGCCAAAACTCACTGTCCAAAATGGGAGGCTCACTACCTACAAAAGATACAATAACAAAGTGACTTACACCCAGAAATGAACTAATAAAATTACACCTAACAAGTTTTGATTCAATTCCTTTGATGCTTAGTAAACTGAATTTACACACTTCATCATCTTCTATCTTCGTACACTTCAATACACACACCAACAATCTCAAAATTGTCTAATATATATATCTGATTTATCCGCAAACATCAATTAGGTCAGCCTAATTAGATGCAACCCTTATTCACCAAAAAGATTGATTGTCGGCTTCAAGCTTGTACAAAAAACTTTTCCAAAAATAATTCAAATGTGTAACATGCTACAACATGTTGGCATGGACCAAAGATAGGTCACACATACATCTGCAACACAAAATTAATCCATTACAACATCAACAATACATTAGGTCGGCTAGAGATGGACCTAATGGTAAAAAGCAACAACAGAGTAATGCCAACTCTCCATACAAGCACTTGTGCACATGAGATTCTAGACATACAAACTTCCAACATCCAAAAACCATTTCCCAAAACTGCAAGCAATGATATTCATCAGCAGAGGATTGCAGACCAAAATACCCGAGGATAGTAACTGCATACCAGTTCAGAATATTGGATCAAAATTGAACTTGAACTTGCAGTTGCAACTCATATAACATGGTGACATCAAAGACAACACAAAAGTTGTATAATAAGATGTTCTTCTTCATTCTTCCAACAATATAATGGATGAAGATAAAAAAATATAGAGTTAACAAAAATTCATGACTTGGCAAAAGAAAGTATGTAAACTTTGTTAGGAAAAGGATTTTATCTACCTTACACAAGAAAAGAATTATTTTAATTATGTAAAACAAATATTTATTTATTTATGTTGCTCCTTAGGAGATGTGTTTTCCCACATTAAATATTTATTTGTGTCCACTAATAAATTTCTATGTGACATTGGTTAAATATTTGATGTGTGGGATGCACATGGGAAAATACTTAATATTGGGAAAACTTAGTACCAAAAAATAAATTTTGGGGTCAATACTTGAGGTTTTGAGGCATATGGCTTTATCTTACCACTTGGTAATTTTGTGTAAGCTTGATTCTATTAAATCAATAACATGTTAAATGGTTGAGGTTGCTTGGTTCTCTACCTGGTTATTTATCTTGTCTATCATTGTCTTCAACTCTCTTATTGAGTACATAAGTGAAGCATGACATGGAATGTGTAATTACATGCTTGAAAACTTAGAGGACCTTGATATTTTAGAATTATTCATTCAAACTATGTAAGTGTATTATAATGTTTTATTGTTGAATAATACATTGAGTTTGGATACTTTTGGAGGCTAGGTATTTTCCTCTTGAGGGTTTTCCCAGGGTATATCTTGTGTAATCTTGTGGTATGTATTTGATCTTTGCATAATGGTCATTCTATAGGGTTGTATGCATTATTTCCTCTCATAAAATTATATAGGAAATGTTCTGATCAAACTAGTAATTTCCTAATAAACCCAAAGTCAGAGAGATTCAGTATGGCAGCTTGATCGTTTTGTGTTATTGTTACAATGGGGATAAATTTATTAGTTGATCAATGTTTAAAATGTCTTAGTGAAATGGAGGATATGGGTAAGGTTCCTTATACTATTGATATTGATATTTTTACATATGTTATGGTCTATATAATACCAAACATTGCCCAAACAATGAGAATACTTAGTCAATTTATGGCTAATCCTAGACATGTACATTGGGATGTAGTATAGAGAGTCTTCAAATATTTAAGAGGTACTTCAAATTTCTCTTTATTTTATCATGTTTATGCTACAAGTAACCAATGTTCAATTTATATTCATAAATGTGTGGATTCTAATTGTGTTGGCGATATTGATAGTAGAAGATCCACCAGTAGATATTTTTATGATTTTTGGTAGTTCCATTAGTTCGATGTGTATGTGTCAAGTTGTGGTCACTTTGTCTACTAAAAACTAGAATATATAGTAGTTACTCATGCTTGTAAAGAAGCCATTTGTCTTAAGATATTATGTTCTAATAGTGGACTAAATGTAGGGACTATTACAATTTTATGTGATAGTTGAAGTTCCAAATGTCTAGTGAAGAACTAAAAATTGTATGGGAAGGAAAAGTATATTGATGCCCAGTACAATTTTATTCATGAAATGGTAGAGGATGGAAGGGTGATGTTGAAGAAGGTTGATACTTTAACAAATGTTATAGATTCTTCAACAAATACTAGTAGCACAAAGAAATTTAAGTGGTCATATGAGTCTATGGGCCTATCACCCCTATCAATTAGATTTCGTTATTGATAAGTTTCCATTTCTCTTACAAGGTGTTCAACTAGTAAGAGAATATTTTAAAATGGTGTCTCAACCTTCTATTCCTAATATTCATTTTAATGTATTTTGTATGCATTCACTATTTTCTCTTCTAGTAGTTTTGTCCTATTATAGATAGGTTGGTGTCCCTTTTGGAGGCCTATTATATTTCCTTTTAATGATTTTTGTCCTCACATGAGGATTTAAGTGTCCCACCTTGAGGTGGCATGATTTGGCATGTGTTATCATCTTGTGGTGTGTGTAAGGTAATCATTATGAGAGTTACATATATTTTTATGATATGTAACCAAAAAAAATTATGATTTTATGATTTTATGGTGTGTGCAAGTTAAATCAACATTTTTTTTTTTAATTTAATTTTTCTCAAAAAATCCAAAACAATTTTTTTTTAAACTATTTTTATGATTTTTTTAATCATCATATGTACATTCATAGAAGGGTTGTATGAACCCTATACTGAAAAAATCCCTTAAAGGCTTCCAATTCGGAATATGGATAAATTTATAGTCAAAATTCATTTCTTCGGCCTCTTGAACATAATGGTGAGCTTCGTTTTGCTCCAAAGTGCACCAAAAAATGTCAAATCCCAAAAACTATAAAAAAATCATGAATGTTCTAGATTTCACTTCTGTAACCCTAGTTGAGAAAAAACCCTCAAAATATAGAAGGGGTTTGTTGAATCCACACTCCGATACCATGTTAGATTTGTGAAAAACACACACAAAGTAAGATCAAACAATAAACAAGAACACCTTCCCTGCACGAGAGTTGCAAAAAATGATTTTCTATTTGTTAAAAAAAGAACTTACATAATGAAATAATACAATGAAGGAGAGTGCTAATAAGATCAAACCCTAGATATTAAAGGGATTGCATCATGCCAAGTGTCGTCATCCTACATGATGAGACAAAATGATCTAATAATAGCTTGCTCTAATAAAATAAAAAAAATCACTCCTAAGTTGAGTTTAGGTGCATAAAGGGAAATTAGCCTAATAATCAATTAAAAATTTATTAATTATTAGCTAATATATGATTACTCTAACAAGATTTATAGTTTATGTGGTCAATTTATAGATACCATTATACTACCAAAATTCCTCTAAATCTATATGTTGGTAATACTCCCATGAAGGACTGAATAATATATTGGGCTACTTTAAAGTGAAGGGTTTTTATCCCAAAAGGATTATTCCTATGTACACCTTTGTTATGATATATTATGTATTTCATGTTCATGTGTTTCTACTTTCTATATTTGTAAATATTAAAAAATTGTGCAATATTCTCCTCATTAAATTAGTATAAAAAGTGTTTCCACACACTTTGCTTCCTTTCGTTCCTTACCAAATCATGATCAACTTTTATCCTAGTTGTTGGGTAGAAATTTTTCTATACTAATATTTAATTGAGTGGGAGCTTGCATAGAGGATTTTTTTATCACATTGCAAGAAGAGATATCAAGCACATCCAGAATTAAAATGAAAAAGTTTAATGGCAATAATTTTGAGTTGTAGAAAATTAAGATACAGGATATGTCATGGATACATATCTATGAAAACTTGCTATAATCTAGCCAACCAGGACCACCAAAACCTTGAGAAGAGATATAAGGTAGCCTTGAGGGCTAATATCAAACATTAGAACAAATCATAACATTAATATATAAAGAGAAATAAACATAATCTCAATACCTTAAAAAAAAAATTCAGTTCTATCTTTCCAAACACTAAAGAGAATTTCCACCCTCAAAGCAAGCCAAGTTTGGGTATACTTGAAAGGGAGACAAGGATAGACCCCTAAAAGTATATATATATTGTTAAAAAGGAGCAAGCTTAAAAGGCTCGAAGAAATCATGAATCCAATTCCAAGCTTCTCAAGCTCTTGTGCAAAAATAAAAAAAATGCTTTAGAGTTTAATTATCCACAAAAAGACAATGAGAATTAGGAATCCCCAAATGAATTAAGAGAGAACCAAGTGAAAGGCCTTGATAAAGAATGCATCAAGAAAAATGAGCCAATTTAGCCTCAACAATAGCTCACTCCATACCCTAGAATTGTTGATACTAAGTACGGAGATGCGACTAAATTTTTCAATGATGGTTTAGCTAACCAACCATAGGAAGATGAAGAGGAAGCTACAAATATCCTTTAAAAAGTATATAGTTACAAAATGGTGTATCAAAATACTATTTCCAATACTTCCACCAGGGCTTGAAAGTTTTAACTCTAATTTTGTGTGTCAATTAGGGAGGAAAAACATCAATAACAACATAAAATGTCACTTGGCCTTGATTAGATCGCTTGAATTTCCCTTTAATTTCTAGCTAAGAAAGAAATTCTTGTTTGCTCTATTAATGAGATCGAGTAATATTGTAATACCCATTTTGAATAATTCCAAGGCATGGATCCATGACACTTTGGCCAAAGCTTGCTCTTGGCAAGATAAAATTGGAGAACGTGAAATAAAGTATTAATTAATTAAAGTTCATTATGGAAATCATTTACTACTCAAAGAATCCAAGTCTTAATAGCCTCCCAAGATTTCCAAATGCTTTTAATAAAAAAAGGTCATTGAATATGAACTAATTCCCTCATGATGAGGAGAGTGTCAAGGTTCATCCCTTTCTAAGTTGGTTGTTTAAAAGGAACACGAATTGATACAATGTTTGATAGAATATTTTTAGGATTTATTTCCCTCAAGAGCTATGAGAATCTATTTAACACATAATGTAATACCATACCCATGAACTGAAAACAATCATAAGCCACTAGGATCATAGGGTAGTTAATAGAATTCCCAAGAAACACAATGAAATCCTTAATGCCCATCACTGGACAGTTAAATAAATTATCTAAGCAATTTTTTAATTTTTAAATAAGATGTTTTTAAAGGCACCCAATAAAAGGAGTAACAAATATAAGTGGTAGCCAACAATTTAGAGTGAATTTTGAATCTACGAATCAAAGAAAGAGGTTATCTAAGCATCTTGTCTTAGGAAATAAATATTGCCTTTAGTACTAAGTCTTTTGCGATTGGATACTGGTGCAGGAGCACCTAGGAAAGGACTAGTTTTGAACGAAGCTCTAAATTTTGATGTGTTGTTCATAAGGTCATGTAGACCATTAGAGGTGATCTTTGGGGATTTTTTTGATTAGTTGGAAGGAGGTTGACAAGAGTTAAGTAGTTTTAGCTCTTCATTTTGGCTAGGTTGTAAAAATTGCCTAAGTTTTGAAAACACAGTGTGTTTTACAATGTTTGCTCTAGGTCATCTTAAAGGCCGACCCATGAATCCCAACAGTTTTGGAAGCCTATTAAAGGCATGAATCGACCCTGAGGCAGGGTTCGAAGCATTATTATTGTGTGACCTAGTTGAAGATTGAAGGGAAACAGCGTTATAAGCAGAAATTCCTGCATTTTGCAGCTTGTTTTGAGTTCAATGGATCAGTTTTTGTTTCTTGGTAGCTGTGGAATGTAGTGAAGTTCACATACAAGCATTTTGAATTCATTAAATAGTTTCTTGTACAGTTTTTAAGCACATTTCTGTATACTGTTCAGTGTTTCCCTGTTTTTGTTTTGAATCAGAATGTAATTTTAAAGATGTGGTGCTAGAGCACTTTTCCTCCGTACAATTTGTACGGCCCTTTGGAAATAGTGCCTGGTCACCATGCTTGTAAATAGGTTAATTTGTAGGTTTTGTGTGAGTTAATTGGATGCTAGCAAATGGATGCCCTAGGCGAGCCAGAGCAGGCCCGGTTGGGGCAGTCTTGAAGTAAAAACCCCATATCTTGCAAGGGAATAAAGATCTTAGCGAAATTATTTTTGGAGAATTTAAAGAAAGGTCTTAGCTATGCCTGGAGATCAGGAGAGGGTTCTGGCAGTTCATCTGGAGTGAGCATTCTTTGGCAATCTTCACACAGCTTTGTGAAACTTAGAAACCCTAGGGTTCTTGAGCATTTTGGTGTTTGGACAGCGTACGGCCTGAGCAGTCTTGAAACCACAAGAATCTTGGAGGTGAGGGCAGGGGAAATACAATTCCTAAGCCAAGAATCTAGATCCTTGGGTTGGTTTAGGAGATAAAAGCATTTTACCCCTGTTCAGAGACCTAATTGGGGGCTCAAGGCTACTAGCCTTCAAACCCTAGGAAGGAACCTTGAGGAAGCGATGGAAAGTTGGAGGTTTGTGGTTGCACAAGGACCTTAGATTGGTAATTTTGAAGCTTTTGAAACACCTTCAAATCCCTGCAAGAACCTTGAAGAAGGTTGAGGTTATTTGGCTTTTAGGGTAGATTAAGGGCCAAAGGAGAGAACATGGCGAAGCACCAAGATTTGCTTGGGAGAAGGACAACTTGTTGATAGGAGAGGAGTTGGTCAGACAACCAGGGGCACCTAGCCATGAGCAGGGACCTATAGGTTAGATTGGTGGAGCAAGGCACCAAGGAGTTCTAATAAGGAAAGGCCTAGAGCAGGAATCAGGAAGTGATTCCTCCAATCCCTCTCCCTATCAGATTGGTATCAGAGCGAGCAAAAGATTTGGGAAAGCAGCTTATATGTCAGAAGTTGAGTCAAGTGAAACTCCCACCATGGTGACAAATGCACAATTAGCCAAGAGGGTTGAAGAACAAGAAGAGGACAACAAGTCGTTAAAAGAAAGAATAGAGCAACTTGAGAAAGCATTGAACAATGCAAGGTTGGAAGGAAAGGTACCAAAGGAAGAAGAGGTTGCAGAGGAAGACAAGGTCCCTGAACCTAACCCTGTTTTAGAGGAGGAGCCTTTCTTGAAGGCATTGAAAGCCTTGAGTGGAAAAGGACTTGAGGGCATACCACTGTTTAGTGGAAAGATGGAACCTGATTTGGTCATGGACTGGATAGAAGGCATGGAGAATCACTTTGAGTGTGATGGAGTCACTAAAGCACAGAAGGTGAAGGTTGCTAAATCAAGGTTGAGAGGATCAACCTTGACATGGTGGAAGTTTATTCAGACAGAGAGGGAAAAAGAAGGCAAACAACCCATATCAACTTGGAAAGGAATGGTTGCTAAGGTAAAGGAAGCCTACATGCCAGATGACTATGAGATTCAGCTACACAAGAAGAGGCAAAGTTTAAGACAGAAAGACCAGGATGTAAACACTTATACTGAAGAGTTCCAAAAGCTTTGTATGAGGTCTAATGTGACAGAGGATGAGAGTCTTAAAGTGGCTAGGTATCTTACTGGTTTGAAATGGAACATTCAGGAGGAGATGGCTCTACTGAGTCCCAAGACAGTCCACCAATGTTATCAGTTGGCTATAAATATTTAGGAAAGGAACAAAAGAAAGCAAGATCAGGCTTCTAAGGGCAGAGGCAAAGGCAGAGATCAAAGAGGACAGCGTGGTGGTTACCAAGGTAGAGGCAGTGACCAAAGAAATCAAGGAGAATCAAAACTCACTGAGCATGGAGGTGAAACATCTTCAAGAGGAGGATTCAACAGAGGAAGAGGACCTCAAGGAGGTTCAAACAGAGGAAGAGGAGCAGGCTGGAGCAGTTCCTATTTTGCAAACATGAAGTGTTATCATTGTAACCAACTAGGTCACCCTGCTTATAGATGCCCGGAGAAAGCTTCCTCATCAAGCAATGAAAAGAGAGTGGCTTATGCACAAGAGGACACCATGAGTCCTAAAGCATCTGATATCAGTCATATACAGTCTAAGGTAGGAGAGAATCTAATGTTTAATAGGGTTTTGATCAGGCAGCCAGTCAAAGAGGAACCTAAGCAAAGATGAGCTCTTTTCAGAGTAAGGTGCAAGATACTTGGTAAAGTATGCAAGGTTATAGTGGACTCAGGCTCAACAGATAATATAATCTCAAAGGAGGCAGTAACAAAGCTAAAATTGGAGAAGGTACCTCACAATAACCCCTACAAGGTCACATGGCTGAATAAAGGGCAGAGTGTTTTAGTTAATGAGCAAGTAACGGTGGAATTTTCAATTGGAGGCTATAAAGACAAGCTGGTTTGTGATGTATTACCCATGGATGCATGTCATCTACTACTGGGCAGACCATGGCAATATGACAGAAGTGCCATTTATGATGGGAAAGAGAACACCATCTCATTCAAGAAGGATGGAAGAACCTTCAAACTGCAGTCCCTATCAGAAGAAGATGAAGGGCAGTCCAAGGTACCTAACATCATGTTGAGCAGTGGTAAAGAGTTTATCAGCAATCTACATCAAGGAGGTGAAGGATATGTGGTTTTAATGCAACCTAAGGAAGAAGCCAAGGCTGAAAGGACAGTCTTACCAGAAGCAGTCCAAAGGTTACTTGATAAGTACAAGAGCATAGTCAGTGATGGAACACCTGCAACTTTACCACCAAAGAGAGCAATAAGTCATCAAATTGACTTCATACCTGGAGCTTCATTGCCTAACAAAGCAACATACAAGCTTACACCTGAGAAAAACCTATAGGTGGCTAGGCAAGTGCAAGAATTATTGGATCAAGGATTGATTCAAAAGAGCATCAGACCTTGTGTAGTACCAGTGGTTTTGGCAACCAAGAAAGGAGGTAAGTGGAGACTTTGTACTGATTCTAGAGCAATCAATAGGATCACCATTAGGTATAGGTTCCCAATTCCTAGAATTGAAGATTTAATGGATTGCCTTGGAGGAGCACAGTATTACAAAAAGTTGGACCTCAAGAGTGGCTACCATCAAATCAGGATTAAGGATGGAGATGAGTGGAAGACAACTTTTAAGACAAATGATGGGTTATATGAGTGGAAAGTGATGCCATTTGGCCTCTCAAATGCCCCTAGCACGTTCATGAGACTAATGAATGAAGTGCTTAAGGATTTCACAGGGATCTTTGTAGTAGTCTATCTTGATGACATATTGATTTTCAGTAAGACAGCAGAAGAACACCTCATGCATGTGGAGGTGGTTCTTAAAAGGTTGCAAGAAGAGAAGTTGGCAATCAACCTTGAGAAGTGTGAGTTCTTCAAGCAAGATCTTGTATATCTAGGCTTTGTAGTATCCAAAGGAATGTTGAAGATGGATCCAAGCAAGGTGGAAGCCATCCTAAACTGGCCTACACCAACCACAGCAACAGA
Source organism: Sequoia sempervirens (assembly GCA_007258455.2). NCBI lineage: Eukaryota > Viridiplantae > Streptophyta > Pinopsida > Cupressales > Cupressaceae > Sequoia > Sequoia sempervirens. The sequence goes on along the minus strand of VDFB02270651.1, from coordinate 584,233,987 downwards.
GGTAAGGAGTTTTCATGGTTTAGCTCAATTCTATAGAAAATTCATAAGGAATTTCAGTGGCATATGTGCACCAGTCCTAGATACTATCAAAGGTGGTCTGAAAACAAAGTTTAAGTGGACTCAAGAGGCTAATAAAGGGTTTGAAAAACTGAAACAAGAAGCAGCAACTCAACCAATTCTGTTGTTGCCTAGTTTTGACAAGTTGTTCATAGTTGAGTGTGATGCAAGTGGAGTAGTAGTAGGAGGAGTACTTAGTCAAGAAGGTAGGCCTGTAGCCTTCTTTAGTGAAAAGCTAAATGAAGCCAAGCAAAAGTACTCTACCTATGATCTAGAATTATATGCTTTAGTGTAGTCCCTTAGGAGGTGGAGGCATTATCTGTTACCCAAAGAGTTTGTGGTCTTTACTGATAACCAGGCCCTTAGTTATATCAACACCCAAGAGAAGCTGAGTAATAGACATTTGAAATGGATGGAATACATCCAAGCCTTCACATTCACTATCAAGCACAAAAAGGGACAAATGAATAAGGTTGCAGATGCATTAAGCAGAAGGTTGTTGACAGTGCAAGAGATACAACTGAAAAGCATTGGATTAGAGAGTTTCAAAGACCTCTATGGTGAGGATGAAGACTTCTCAGAAGCCTACAAGGTATGCTCTGATTTTGAGAATCATTTTCATAGCCAATATTCTGAGTATACATTGCAAAATGGACTGTTATTTAAGGGTAATCAGTTATGTGTTCCAAGAGGGTCAATGAGGGAAAATCTGATTCAAGAAAAGCATAATGGAAGTCTTAGTGGGCGTTTTGGTATTAATAAAACTTTAGAACTAGTACAAAGGTTATATTACTAGCCTAAGTTAGCAAGAGATGTCAAAAAATATGTGGAACAGTGTGTTGTGTGCATGAAAGCTAAGGGAGGAGCTAGCAATGCTGGTTTATATCAACCCCTACCCATTCCTAACAGACCATGGGAGTGTGTGAGCATGGATTTTGTGGTAGGTCTTCCTAAGACCAAGACTGGTTTTGACAATGTTTATGTTGTGGTAGACAGATTTAGCAAGATGAGCCATTTTATTCCTTGCAAAACTACTCATGATGCAAGCTACATAGCTCATCTTTTCTTCAAGGAAGTTGTTAGGATCCATGGCTTGCCTCTAAGCATTGTTTCTGACAGAGATGTGAAGTTCATGAGTCATTTTTGGAAGACTCTATGGAGCAGATTGGGTACAAATCTGTCATTTGGATCAGCTTACCATCCTCAGACCGATGGTCAAACAAAGGTGGTTAACAGAGTGCTAGGTAATCTTCTGAGGTGCTTAACTAAAGAATATGGACAGACATGGGATATGATGATTTCTCAAGCTGAATATGCCTATAATGACAGTGTCAATAGAACTACAGGGAAAAGTCCTTTTGAGGTTGTGTACGGGATGCACCCAAGAGGCATATGTGAGCTCAGAGATCTGGGATCCATGGAAAATAGGAGTGGACATGCAGAAGACTTCACTCAGACCATGAAGGAGATTCATGAGCAGGTCAAGCAAACAGTTACAGCAGCAACCCAAAAGTTGAAGGAGAAAGTTGATCTGTCAAAGAAAGATGTGCAATTTGCAATTAGGGATTATGTTATGGTCCACCTCAACAAATCCAAATTGCAGAAGGGAATTTCAACCAAGTTACAGATGAAAAGAGTGGGTCCATGCAAGGTATTGGCCAAATATGGCAAGAATGCATACAAGGTGGAGTTACCATTAGATTTGGGCATCTCTCCAGTGTTCAATGTAGCTGACTTGATCAAGTACAAGGGATCAGTCAAGGATGTGGATCACAACAGTCAGGAAGTTCTCAAGGACATCAGTAATGTGACCTTTCCTCAACAAGACAAGCTTCAGGTAGAGAAGATCTTGCAGTCAAGGGTGAAGAAGACTACAAGGCACAAGGTGTACATGGAGCATCTTGTCAAATGGAAGGATAAGCATGAATCAGAAGCTACCTGGGTAGAAGAAGCAGACTTTCAGAAACAAGGCATTGATATGACTCTAATCTCTACCAAAGTTCCTTAGTTGTTTGTGCTAAGAGGGGGAGAATGCTGCAGGAGTGTTGACATGATTTTCGTGACCACACCAACACAGAATAAAGTCGCCAACGACTACCTTATTCTCTCTTGATCAAAGTATCCAGCACGCTAAGATTGCGAGAGAGTTCGTGCGTTCAACTCCAAGGTTCTTTTAATGCGAATAGGCTCATTTGGCTCAATGTGATTTGCTGGTATTTCAAGGGGACTTACGGAATTGTTCGGCAACGGAGAAAGGAATTCAAATGCTCGAAAGATTTGTCTATGAAGCGTGGGTTTCCTATTCTAACCAGAAAGTACTGAATTGAAATGGCGTAGGGTTTGGAGAGTCTAAATCTATTCTAAGGTGTGGGATATGGAGCTCAACTTCAGCGAACTTCAACCATACTTCGCTTTGCCTCACCTCGGACAGCTTCCACGGAGTCGGTGCAATCTTCAGAGGGGTAGTTAAAGGTGTTCAAATCACAACTTAGCATGAAAATACCATCATAACGACACATATAGACATACAAATCATGATCAAAGTTAAGTACATGATATTCCAGTTGACCACGCAAAGCGCATTCACCATCAGCAAATACACTAGTGGTATGGATAGACGAAGTTGCTTAGATCAAACACCACATTCCACAGCTAACATCTACTTGCATGGAATGAAAATTATACTACTTAGAACTATTTTACGCTACCATTTGAATCGGAAGGACGAAGAAACCTTGCTAGCTACTCACAACAAAGATGAAATTCACCATCAATGAAAAACTCTTTTACTAAGAGAGTGTTCACAACAATTTCTTACAAAGTTTTCAAAGGGAAAACTTTCCCTCTTCTTCAAACTACACTATCAATCTATACTAAGTTAATCTAAGCTATCATCTAGCTATCTCTCTATTCTAATCTCTACTGTCTAACTTCTACCTCTAATAAGATACAAATGAGGGGGACTCCCCCTTTTATAGATAGCCCAGTCCAATGGACGACTCAAATTACAATTGGCTGAGTGGCTCAGATTGTGCCACCTCAGCCCTAAACAAGATTTTCCCTAAAAACCGCCACCAAGAGGAGTGGGGTAATAAATGAGCCATAATGTCCATCATCCTTCTAGAAGATTCCATCTTTGAAACGCGTTCACACTGTTCTCGATCCTCTCCTTGATGTTGTTCTTCAACTTCGCTCGAGCTTCCATTCTTTTCTCCATCTTGAGTTTTGAAAACATTTCCTCTTTGTCACTAAGTCTCAACACTTAGCCATTTTCGCAACTTTTCTTCCTTCAAGTTTGAAATGTCATCTTGGACCACTTAAATCATCAACGCTTGGTCTCGATATTCCTCCTACAAAACAAGCAAGGAGAAGAGCATTAGAACACTTCATAATATAAATTCAACTTACTTACCAGGATTTTCACGCTCTAACTTCCAATCGTTCATCGTCCTCGCTAGTCAACTTCATCCTTTTGCATGATTCCTCATGCCTTGGCCAAATTTCCAACCTCATCTTGTATTTTGCATGGGCGTACTGCCCTCTGATATTTCATCGAACTTAGGCTTGAGAAAAATGCTTTCATCAAGAATTTGGTCAAAAATTATCTAGGCATCCAACTTCAAATTCATCTGCCAAGGCATTCTATCTTCAACAACATCATTTATTCCTTGCCTTAGAAAAAATTTCAAATTTCCCTTAGGAAATTCGTCAACCCGGTGCCCATCAAAAATATTCACCCTGAAGGCCTCGACAAAGTGCGGAAGACATGGAAATCCATTCCTCATCACAAACGTCCAGTACCTAGAAGAAAATTTTCTCTGAAACACGATGAATCCATGGGTACGCAATGAACGGGTTCATTTAAATTTTTAAATTTTTAAACCTTAGGAAAAGTATTATTCCACCAATTTAAATCCGTTCTTCATCTCTGTGAACATCCCGTTGCTCAGACTCAAGAAATTTTAAAATTCATCCTGCATTGTCATCATCTTCTGACTTCATCTCTGAGAAGTTGCTTGTGCTTTAAGAAGAAAAATCCATCACTTTGAGTTCTAGGCGTATTTTCTAAGGAAGAAAATACTTTTCCTTAGAGAAAATTTTGAATCACTTTGAAGATTTCAACTTAATCACATTGCCTGTGAGAAAAAATTATTTCACTTAGAAGATCTTCCTGCAAGCTTATCATATTTTACTTCCATCATCTTCAATGCCTTAGGAAAATTTTTATTATTTTGCAACTCCAACACCTAGCAACTTTGTTTTATTCATCACCTTGCATTTTATTTCAACACCCTAGGCACATAGCATAGTTGAAGAAAATTAAAACCACGCCTAGTATTTACCTTGCTTTGACCATGCCTTGGAGTATTTTATTCACCCTTGGCAATATTCACCATCCTACATTCACTTTTACAAACTTCAACCTGGGCGCATTTAGACTTGCATGAAGGATGACTCTTCAACTTCCCGTTTTTTGTCTTCACTTGACCTCATTTGGGCACATTTCCACATAGGTGAAGGATGAAAATTGTTGACTCTTTTGACCTTTCTTTTTAGGCGCTTTTTGCCATGCATGAAGGATGGGCGCATTTAGGGGGTGGTGGAGGATATTCAACTCTTCAAAAAATTTCTTGCTATCAACTCTCAAGGTGGGCGCATTTAGGCATGTCAGCGGGATGAAAAACTTCGACTTTCTTTGACTTTCCTTCCTTTTGGGTGCATTTTGCCATGGCAAGAGGACGAGCTTCATACTTAGAATTTTTTTACCACATCTTCATCAACTTGGGCGCATTTTGCCATGGCTGCAGGATGAAGTTCCAGACTTAGTCACTTTTTCCTCGTTTTTTCCGGCTTCTCTGTGCCTTACTATTTATAGTAAGTCTCCTGATTTATGCATTTCTGAAGCTCAGAATGATTTGAAATTTTAAACACTGCATCCTCACGACCTTGTTACCCTGTTGACATTGCTATTCTTGGTTGGCCTGCTATTTTTAGCCCATTTCTGAAGGTGATTTGCTATAAATAGTAACTGCTTGCTTCCGATACCTCCATAGCTCCAATTGACTTGAAATTTGAATGATGCGCTCCTCACCACGTGACCGGCCTACTGACATCGGTGCATGCAACTGATTTGCTATTTTTAGCCAGTTTCCAGAATGACTTACTATAAATAGTAAGTGCTCTGTTTGCCCTCAAATTTTATCAGCAGATAGCTTGAAGGATGCTAATCGCGGTGGTTTACGCTAGTTTTCAGAAATTCTAACTTTTTACCCCTCTTTTTGGGTTCCGAAATTGGAAACCCTAATTTGTTCTACATGCATATCAAATGATCTTTGTTTGTTCTCATTTCTGCTGCATTGCGATCAACTCGTGATTCTGAAGTGTTGGGAGGCGGCTGTCGGGATGCACCTGCTAAAAATAGTAAGTTCCTCACTGAGTAACCATCTCCATTTGCATGTCATATCACTGCGTAGCTCTCGAAAAACCCATAAGGGATATGCCGACATGCAAAGGAAACCTTGACATGCAAACCCTAGAAATAGCCTCGGAAGACTGAACTCTGAAAGTCGTCATCTCAATTTGCATGTTATACCATCGCGAAGCTCTTGAAAAACCCACAAGAAATATCCAAACATGCAAAGAAAAACTCTGCATCTAAGCCCTGAAACTTGCTCTGGAAGCTGGACTACTAAAAATAGAAAGTGGTTTGTTTCAGCTCAAATTTTGCACGCGAGTAACTTGATGTGCTCTGAACGCGGTGAGACTGTCGAATCTCTGAAAATGCTGACAGAATGCCCTGAATTGCATACTGACTAAAAATAGTAAGTACCCGAAATTTGATGAAATTTCAGTGAGGGCCTGCTGGAAGCATACTGACAGCAACGTTAGTCTCAATTTTCAATTTATTCATTTCATGTGATTTCAAATTGACAAGAAAGATGGAAACCCTAATTCTCAGACCTGGCCAAATTTCACGTTTAAGTTCGATGACGGACACATCCCGGAAAGATAGACAGCAGAAAAGAGAGACAACAACAAAACAAACCAAAAGCAAAGCCAAAATTAGGGGGTCCCCATTTGCAATGGGGTGATGTGTTGAAAAGGTCACAACAAGGAGCACCTCGGAAAGGACTAGTTTTGAATGAAGCTCTAAATTTTGTTGTGTTGTTCATAAGGTCATGTAGACCATTAGAGGTGATCTTTGGGCATGTTTTTGATTAGTTGGAAGGAGGTTGACAAGAGTTAAGTAGTTTTAGCTCTTCATTTTGGCTAGGTTGTAAAAATTGCCTAAGTTTTGAAAACACAGTGTGTTTTACATTGTTTGCTCTAGGTCATCTTAAAGGCCGACCCATGAAGCCCAACGGTTTTGGAAGCCTATTAAAGGCATGAATCGACCCTGAGGCAGGGTTGGAAGCATTATTATTGTGTGACCTAGTTGAAGATTGAAGAGAAACAGTGTTATAAGCAGAAATTCCTGCATTTTGCAACTTGTTTTGAGTTCAATGGATCAGTTTTTGTTTCTTGGTAGCTGTGGAATGTAGTGAAGTTCACATACAAGCATTTTGAATTCATTAAATAGTTTCTTGTACAGTTTTTAAGCACATTTCTGTATACTGTTCAGTGTTTCCCTGTTTTTGTTTTGAATCAGAATGTAATTTTAAAGATGTGGTGCTAGAGCACTTTTCCTCCGTACAATTTGTACGGCCCTTTGGAAATAGTGCCTAGTCACCATGCTTGTAAATAGGTTAATTTTTAGGTTTTGTGTGAGTTCATTGGATGCTAGCAAATGGATGCCCTAGGCGAGCCAGAGCAGGCCCGGTTGGGGCAGTCTTGAAGTAAAAACCCCATATCTTGCAAGGGAATAAAGATCTTAGCGAAATTCTTTTTGGAGAATTTAAAGAAAGGTCTTAGCTATGCCTGGAGATCAGGAGAGGGTTCTGGCAGTTCATCTGGAGTGAGCATTCTTTGTAAATCTTCACACAGCTTTGTGAAACTTAGAAACCCTAGGGTTCTTGAGCATTTTGGTGTTTGGACAGCGTATGGCCTGAGCAGTCTTGAAACCACAAGAATCTTGGAGGTGAGGGCAGGGGAAATACAATTCCTAAGCCAAGAATCTAGATCCTTGGGTGGGTTTAGGAGATAAAAGCATTTTACCCCTGTTCAGATACCTAATTGGGGGCTCAAGGCTACTAGCCTTCAAACCCTAGGAAGGAACCTTGAGGAAGCGATGGAAAGTTGGAGGTTTGTGGTTGCACAAGGACCTTAGATTGGTCATTTTGAAACTTTTGAAGCACCTTCAAACCCCTGCAAGAAAAGAAGGTTGAGGTTATTTTGCTTTTAGGGCAGATTAAGGGACAAAGGAGAGAACATGGAGAAGCACCAAGATTTGCTTGGGAGAAGGACAGCTTGTTGATAGGAGAGGAGTTGGTCAGACAACTAGGGGCACCTAGCCATGAGCAGGGACCTATAGGTTAGATTGGCGGAGCAAGGCACCAAGGAGTTCTAATAGGGAAAGGCCTAGAGCAGGAATCAGGAAGTGATTCCTCCAATCCCTCTCCCTATCAGATACTCGAACTACAAGTCTAGAAAAACATATCAAGTCAATGAATAAATTATTTAACATTATTTTCATCCTTAATGAGGGTGAGGAATAAACCATCAAAAAATGGCCATTGAATAACTAGTTCGCAAAATTAAGAAGAGAAATCCCCTTAATCAAAGTTTGAGAAACTACATGGGTAAATAAATATCGAAATCATTCTACTTCAAGCACATAAAGAGATGGAGAAAGAGGGAACCCTTGACGGATAGACTAAAAAATATCAAATGGTTTGGATTGTTGACTATTAATGTTAATGTAAGTTGAGACATCAACAAATAAAATCTACACATATTGCATAAAGTAAGGTCCAAATCTAAGCATGTAAAGCATGGAAAGAATAAAAATTCACTCCATTCAATCACAAGCCATTATTTATATATTCATGGTACTGATGATGTGTACATAAGTCATTGCACATATAGGGCTTTATAGATGTAGATTGGGTAGGTGACTTGGATAGTCAAAGGTCCACTAGTGGCTATTAATGAGGGCACAGCCCGAGACATAGAAAATAACCCACAAACCAGAGAATAATTTTATTATTTAGAAAATGGAGCTTTTTACATGCAAAGGATCTTAAATCCCCAAGTTCTACAACACATGCAAGTTACAGAAAGCTACAGAATCACCCTTTCACAATATGCGAGCTTGTCCCTAAAAAGTTACCCAAAAATTAGAAACCCGCCCATAAATAGAGCTCCTCATTAGTTTGGAGCCAAAACAACATTCAAATTTGAGTTTAGGCGGTTTGGCACCGAAAAATTACAACTTGAAGTTCAAATTTCAAAAGAACATTTGCAATTGTATCTTCTACAAAGTGTGCCAACTTCCCGAGGCCATAACTTTTGATCTAGGACTCCGATTCGTGAACCATTTGAACTGTTGGAAAGGTCTCGAAGTCAATAACATGCTTAAAATTTTCCACACCAATTTCGGAAAGTTTCAGGGCCGTTCCGGAAACCCTAAGTGCCTCAAATCTAACTCGGAAGATTTTCAGGTGCAAATCTGGGAAACTAAAACTGCAATATCTTTCAACCCAGGAATAGAAAATAAAAACCGTAAATTGGGAATTTCATTATGATGAAAAGGGTATCCAAAAATGTAAAAACATCTAAAAACTGAGAAACTTGAATTTTAACTATTTTTGGGTGATGCAAGATTGCCCTTACACCACTGGATGCTC
>VDFB02270651.1:584209838-584221293 GCA_007258455.2 Sequoia sempervirens | reverse complement strand
AATACTGGCATGGCCCTTCAGCTTCATTTTCGCAAACTTAACCCGATCTGGGTCCTCTATTTCCTCATACTCAAAATATTCTTCTAGCTCATTGATCCAACGATCAACTCTTTCTGGTTCAGACTCGGAATAACTGACTTCTCGCTCGGTTCTTTTCCCGATCGAAATGGCCCTTATTAGCCGCATTTGGTCTTGATCAATTGCTTCTTCTTCCTCTTCTACATTTGAACCTTCTTCCTCTCCTTCATCCTCACTTTCCTCCCTTGGGTTTAACCCTCTTCTCAATTGCTCTTGTAACACATCAATTTGTCTCTGGAGGGCTACCAGTGCATCTCTTCCACCAGCATTTCTGCCGCCTCGACCACCTCTGGCACCACCACGCCTACCAGGCATCACTCTTGGAGGAATCTTTCTTGACCTTGACCCACAACCACGGTCCTGGTGCGAACTACCTCACGATCGGCGATCTATCCACACGCTCAAGAAAACCTCGCTCTGATACCACTTGATGAGGGCGCAGCCCAAGACAGAAAATAACCCACAAACAAAAGAATAATTTAATTATTTAGAAAATGGAGTTTCTTACATACAGAGAATCTCAAATCCCCAAGTTCTACAACACATGCAAGTTACAGAAAGCTACAGAATCACCCTTTCGCAATATGCGAGCTTGTCCCCAAAAAGTTACCCAAAAATTATAAACCCACCCATAAATAAAGCTCCTCTTTAATTTGGAGCCAAAACAACATTCAAATTTGACTTTAGGCAGTTTGGTGCCGAAAAATTACAACTTGAAGTTCAAATTTCAAAAGAACATTTGCAATTGTATCTTCTAGAAAGTGCGCCAACTTCCCGGGGCCACAACTTTTGATCTAGGACTCTGATTCGCGAACCGTTTGAACCGTTGGAAAGGTCTCGAAGTCAATAACGCGCTCAATATTAGCTATGCCAATTTCGGAAAGTTTCGGGGCCGTTCCGGAAACTCTAAGTGCCTCAAATCTAACTCGGAAGATTTTTTAGGTGCAAATCTGGGAAACTAAAACTGCAATATCTTTCAACCCAGGAATAAAAAATAAAAACCGTAAATCGGGAGTTTCATTATGACGAAAAGGGTATCCAAAAATGTAAAAACATCTAAAAACTGAGAAACTTGAATTTTAACTATTTTTGGGTGATGCAAGATTGCCCTTACACCATTGGATGCTCCTGCATCAGCTATGCATTTTCTCTATTTGGTAGTACAGTGAGTTGGATGAGTAAAAGGTAGTGCATTGTTATTTTGTACACTACCAAATCACAATATATAACTACTACACATGCTTCTAAGGAGTTATTTTGTTTATAGAGACTTTTTATAAACATTAGTTTTGATTGTATGGTTGTTAGAACTAGCTATGAAATTCTAAGTGTTATTTCTTTGGCCAAGAATCACATGTATCACACTCATATTAATCATGTTGATGTATAATATCACTTTGTGTGAGATCTGGCAGAGTATGGTAAGGCCATGTTATAGAAATTTGACACTCAATAAAATGTTATAGATTCCCTCATGAAGCCAATGCCTACAAATAAGTTCACTTGATGTACGAAGGTCATGGGCCTCGGTTCTTTTACTTCTTATGGATATAGTTATAATGTATAATTTCAAGTGGAGAATGTTTGGATTAAGGTTCCATTTACTTTCCAATATGATTATATTTTATATCTCCAATACTCTTGGAAGGTGTACTTGGACAACTAGGGTGTAATTGGAGAAACTTGTGTACTTTATATTCCCGTAAATTATTTGTATTTGTTGTCATATATATTAATGAAGGAGGTGGAGAATATTGTTGGTTATGATTGAATTTGATGTTATTTAAGGTACTTTCCTATTTCTAGGAACTAGAGGAAGAAGTGGGGAATCGTTTTATCATAGATAGGGTCCACATAAGCTAGTGGACTTAAAAATGGAGTGCTAGACTTGAAGGTGTGAGTTGCCAAGAATTTATTGGTCAAATATGTCTTTTTCGTTATATTTTCTATTTGGAAACTCATTAATTGAGCCCATATGACAATGATGCAAAGAAACTTGATATACTTACTATTCTTGGAAGATGCTCTCCAAGGTGGGCTTAGGTTTTTATATGATATTATGGTTTTGGTATCCATTATTTTGGTAAAACTATTTGTGGTTTTATCATATATTCTTGGATATATATTAGAGGTATAAGATGGTGGTTTTATATCAATATTTACAAGTGTTTACATGTTATCAAAATATTTTCAAAGTATAGAGTGTTAGTGTCTTGATATTGTATCAAGTGTATTGAATATTAATACATACTTGTACTCTTTCTCAAATGGAGTTTTTCCTAAAATATTTTCTCTATGTAAATCCTATGTCTATATGGTTTTCTAATTTTTATTGTTATCGCCAATTTATGCTTCTTCATGCATTAATTTATGGTAATCAATAATAATAAATAAATTTAGATATGCATACACTTAGAAAATGATTTTATTGCAATAGTTTCACCTTGTGCCTCAATAATAAAAAGCTTTGTGTATATAGGCAAGGGTTATATATAGGACAATATAAAATTATGACGAGTGTCATAATCATATGACTACAAACATCAAAATTAAATTTTGTAAGTAAAATTAAGTAATTACGTGTGAAAAGAACCCAAGGAGGAAAGCAATTAGGGAATAACCCCATTCACACCAACAATAAGAGACCTAGCCAATCAAGAGAAGCGACATGTTAGCTACATGTTACAATGATAAAATAAAAATATAATCAGTCGAGCCTAAACTATTTTAGCCTTGATTATCAATCTTGGCTTGTTAAACTTTGACTGTAAATACCATTTGAATTTAGAATGTCAAGTCTAGAATAACATCATGCCCTTGCTACTAAGACAAGGCTTTTCTCTACATTTCTATTATAATATTGATGATTTATCTTTCTTTAATATGTATAGTGTCCATTCTTCCAAAGTATTATGTTGTAGACTACTCTAAAAAATTGGTAGCCTATTTGGTGTGTTACATACTAAGACCATTCTAGAATAAGTTAGAAAAGTGTATCATATATACATATGTATGTATATTTATATACATAAAGCTATATAGAGAGAAAATGATTGAAATGAACTATTGCAATAGTACTTTGGAATTTATGTGGATTGTTCTTTCCATGAACATTAATATTCATTTACTAAAATAGATCATACATAATGCTCCTTCAAAGTGGTAAAAAGGATTCCCTTTTTTGGAAAACTAGGTAGATTACCTTTAAAATTGGTACCATAGAAGGTTATTAATTTCTCTTAGTTGATTTACCAGTGTTGGTGTGAAAAGTAGCCCCACCTAGCCTCAATCTCCTCCTTTCAATGGAAAGAATTATGATTGTTGAAGTATTAATATGAATAATTTATTTTATTTACAAGATGTATAGGATTTAGTAGAGTTCATGACTTATATGAACCAACTTAATAGGAAACATATAATGCTTAGAGATGCATAGAGATGGGTCTTTTAAAGAGAATAGAAAGAAAGATATAAAAGTTATGTTCCTCATACAATAGACAATGTAGGAATCAATCCTTCCAAGGGTTGCAATAACAACTAGGTACAAACAAGTATTAGAGAGGCTAAAGACACAATATCAAGGTACAAGTAAAGTTAAACTAGTTAAATTACAACTATTTAGAATAGAAATTTATAATTTATAAATGATGGAATTCAAGTTTGTAGATGTTTGTTTTACTTGTGTAATGGATGTTGTTGACCATATAATATCTTATGAAGAGAAATTAAAAGATTAAAAAGTTGAAGAGAATATTTCAAGGAGTCAACATACATAATTTAACTCTATCGTAGTTGCTATTGAAGAATCAAAGGATTTTTCTAAGTTATCTATTAATGAGTTAGTGAAGTCCTTACAAACTCATGACCAAATGTTAAATAGAATACTTGGTCCTCTCTTGAGCATTCATTTCAATTAAAAGTATCATTCAAATAAAAAGTAAAAATAATAGGGTACCATTGGGATTCATTAAGAAGCAAAAGTTGAGGTAGAGCTGGAATTTTTCAACAGGTATGCAAGAGAATATTTTTATGGAGGAAGAACCAATTCTAACTTATTTTAATAAGAGGAGGCCAAGGCAACAGCAATAAACATGTACATGGAGGTGTCATGGTAAATTTGATGTACAATATCATTATTATAAGAAATTTTATCATTATGCCCATATATGTTGAAATAAAAAATGATATGAACAAGTAAAATACAAATTTCTCTAAAAAATGAAGTTGAGGATGAAAATTATAGTTCCTTGCTCATCACTTATAATATTGCTAGAGAGAGTAAAAAAGAAGTTATATTTTTAGATAGTGGTTATAGTAATCATATATGTGGTACTAAGGAAATATTTGTAAACATTAATGAGTCTCTAAAATCTAAATTGAAATTAGGGAATAGTAGTAAATGTAAAGTGAAATTGGGGAACAGTAACAAAATTTTGTATGAGAAAAGAGAGCATTTTTATTAGGACAAAACAAGGTAGGAAGAAGCATATTCTTGATGTGTATTATGTTCATGGTCTAAAGAATAATTTCATTAGTATAGGGAATATTGTAGAAACAAGGAAATAGAGTTTATATTAAGAGTGGAGCAAGTACATAATTCTTGATAGAAATGAAGGTAATAAGATTGAAAAAGTATCAACAACAAGCAATAGAATGTTTTCTTTTAAGATTTAAAATGAATTTTCTATTTCTTAATATTCATATAAAGGATTAGTCATGGCATATAACACGTGAGATTTGGATTTTTGAGTTTCACTAGTTTCACTTTGTTGTATAAGAAGAATATGTAAAAGGACTACCTTTGATAAAGAAACCCAACAAATTTTATGAATGTTCTATTCTTGGGAAAAAATTATAGGGAAACATTCCTTGTTAAACCATGGGGAGCAAGAGCTCCTCTTGAAATTGTGCAATAAAATTTGTGTGAGCCTACTTAGACACCATTATTTGGTAATAGACATTTTTTATGAGTTCCATTGATGATTATATGAAGAAAACCTATGTGTTCTTGGAACAAAAATAAGAATATTTAGGGATATTTTAGTAGTCTAATCTTTGGTTGAAAAATAAAGTGGACACTTTATAAAAGTTTTCAGAATAGATAGAGGTAGTGAATGTATCTAGTGAATTCAAATATTTTTACAAAGGGGATCGAATCATAAACCTACTTACTACAAGATAGTTGTGCCCCTTTTCAATTTTGATCTTATTTTATGTAGATGAGATATTGAACCTTATGTATAAAACAAATTTACTTCTTTTGTAACTAAATAGTGGAGCCCATGTGCATGTTTCTATTGTTAGATGTATTACACCTATATGTTATTAAAAGCATTAACACAAGATTCTCTTACTTTGGAGTTTTGGGTTCTTGTTTATGTGAATGATTTATTTGACACATGTATCTTGTATTTCTATTATTTTCGTCAACTACTATACTATAAGTTATGTAAGGATTACAAGAGAAAATCTATTCAACATGAGCCTTTATCTATTATGTTATTATTTCTAGTATCTCTTCTCATTTTTCTCACTCAAATAGGCTTAGGTAAAATGAAAAAGGAGCCACCCTTGTAATCCTATGGAGTCACTAGCAAGTCATGTACCATACCTACAAGTATTTCCATGTTTCATTAGTTATGCATGGTTTATTTATCCTAAATAGATATTTAGGCCCATCAACAATTTCTTGTAAGCTTAGTGGGACTTGAACCCCACCATTCACCAATTTTTTTATAAAATTTTGAGTCTCATGTATCTTAAAGCATTATATCATCATGTGGAAACTCTTTGTAAGATAAATCAAAGCCATATAACCCTTCGAAATTCTACTAGGTCTATAATGAGAGTCAATCCACATATTTTGTATAATCCCTTTCCTTTGTTCTTTTAGATACTAAAATAACACTTGTATATCCTAGACATTTTCTCCATCTTCAAGGCCAAGGCTTTATCATCAAGAAAGGAAAAAAGGATCATCAACAAAATTAGGATGGTTAGAGATCAACTTTAAGAGTGGGATATCTCTCCTACAGTTTGAGCTCTGCTTAAACAAAAGAGGCTATTCCTAGGTTATACCTTTATAGGTAATGAAATCAACTAAAATGGAAAAATAAAAATAACATCTAAACTCAATTGCATACTTGACCCCAAATTTTTTCACTAGGTTAAGTAAGACTAGCTATATTAAACCCTAATATAATTGATTAAAATCTGCATACAAAATCCTCGTGAAATAATTTCTTTCAAGGATCTTGTCAAATCTTTCCCTAGTTAAACTATAGAAGCATGACTATAAAAAACTTATTTCTAATTTTAAAAAAAAATGTAAATGAATTTGTGCTTTTTCTAAATGGTAGGGAAGTTTGAATTCTCAAGATTGGGTGCCTTATTGTCATGTCCCCATCCTAGTCAGCACAGCTGGTGACAGGGTTAGCCTATCATTTCGATCCTCGTAGGCTGACAGGAGTGTGCAGAGGATCATCTGGAGCCGTTGCTCAGTGTTTGGTAGCTCCAGTTTGTAGTTGTATCAGGCTGGGCCTTCGCAGAATCTTCCAGTGAGCATTTTCAGGAAACTTTCTATTTTTAGAAAGTTAGGTCAGGCGGAAGATGCTATTTCGGGCAGGGCGCCTAGTTCAGCCATTCAGCTCAGAATTGACCCAGTTCAGCAGTTGGTTGATTTGACGGAGAAATAAGGAGTAATTAAGGAGTTATTAAATATTTAATAATTTGACTTTATATTAAAGTCACTTTATTGAAATATTTAAATATTTAATTATTTGGCTTAATTATAAAGTATTTAATTGTACTTTATAATATATTATTAAAAGGTGACTTAATGAGTATTTATATTCATTAAAAAGGGGACGCCAATGATTAATTATTTTTCCTAAGTCAAAAGTGCAAATTAAATCATTAATTTAAATGATTTATTAAAATGAAGTTTGGGTCGAATTTTCTCAAGGAGCAATATATACCTTTCACAGGCAAAAATCGAACTATCATGTTATTATTCAATTTTGTCTTAATTTTGCTCTGAGCATTGGAGTTTGCAAACCCTAGGGTTTCTGGCAGATGTTCGTTTCTGAAGAACGGAAACTCTTCAGAGATTAGGCAGATTGAGGCTGTGCAATACCAGCTGAAGCTTGCACTGGGTGATTTCATACAGAGGTCACAGATTGGGCATAATCATTTATTTAGTCAGAGATTCACAGTGATTTCCATCAGGCAGTCAAGGCGACTCAAGTAAGGATCATTTGTCATTGTTCTGGCACAAATCCCAAGGTGCCGTACTCTTTCTGTACTTGTTGTACCAGGCCGTACCAGCAAGGCCGTACATTTTCATCTCCAGAGGAACTCTTCACTTTCTCAGCTTCTGGTGTCTGGTTATTGGGCGCACTGGTCTACTGAGGTTGTGCGTTGGTTTTTGAGCTCAGAGGATTCATCAATATTTCTGGCCGTACTTTTCTTTATCAGCTGCAGCCGCCATTTAAACCAGGTTTTTTATCATTTAATAATTTGTATTTCCTTCATATTCAGCATCTGGCTATTGTAGATCTTCCGGGAGTGAAATATAATGAAACGCCTATCATTGTTGATCAAAATCTAGGCTTATATTGCATCATTGAATTTATTTAGATTTTATTTGCAATTTCTTAGTAAAATCGCAGCATTTATTATTTTGTCCAAAAACCCTCAAAAATACAAAAAAACGAAAAAACTGCAAAACAAACAAAAATCCATCAGGGTTTCAATTTGAGAACCACCAGGGTTCTGACAGTGGTATCAGAGCACAGATCTCCTGCCATCCTGTGCTTTTTCAGTGCTTTTTCAGAATACAGTGCATTTCTGGGTTGCCTTTTATGAACCAAGATATCATTCAGTATACCAGAGGTGTAGGGACAGGCAAAGACGAGGATTGGACAGGTCCACCAATCCCTGAAGGGCAGACAATATCAGGAGTGCTTGGTTTTCTGGATCGGTTGATTGATGAGTGAAAGCGATTATTTACACCAACCCCTAATGCGTGAGCGTGAAGACTTCCTTAGAATACGCGAGGGATCGGGGAAGGCACATCTTGAGGTGACATTCTTGATGAGGAGTTTAAGCGGAGACCACGTACTTCGTGGATATGATGTCTCGGCTGATGGGGTACCATTAGGCAGTCACGCCCACCGCGACCACACTTCATTCAGTTAGATGACTGGCGGGACTGCACGCGTGGATCGACCATTAGCATCGGTACCTAGGCAGCCATCTCAGATCTATATGTCGAGTAGGCGAGACTGACCTACTTTCTTACCTAGGAGCGCACCTCTCCGGACTCCGGTAGAACATCATCTCGACATCGGGGTTTGACCTCGGAATGGCATGTCGATTAAGCGGACTTGTGAGGATTTCATGCAGTACATGTCTTTGCTTTTGAGATCCGTTAGAGCGCCTTACATTTCATGAGTTTATAGATGTCTATAAACCCAGAGGAGGAGGTAGATTTGATCGTAGACCCCCACAGCATCAGCAGCAGCAGCCACAAGTGAATAGAGACTTGCAGTATGCGGTGAGCAAGATTACGCTGCCATATTTTGATGGGTCAGAGAAGACATCAGCTAGGTCTTGGGTCCAGAAATTGGACAATTACTTGTCACTTAGGCCTATGCAGGAGGATGAGGCAATTAAATTTGCCACTTTACATCTTGACGGAGTAGCACACGATTGGTGGCACCATGGCATGTACACGCTAGGCCATCATGCGGTCAATACCTATCAGGAGTTCACCAGTAGACTGATAGAGAGATTCGATAAGAAGGATCCAGAACTGTATTTCAGAGAGTTGGCTCAGCTCAGACAGACAGGCAGTTTGGATGCATACATAGGTGAGTTTCAGAGAGTTGCAGTTATGGTGACTGGCATTTCCGAGCGGAGACTCATTATATTATTTGTTGAGGGTTTGACAGAACCCATGAGAGGTTGGGTCAAGGCTTTTGACCCTCCCACACTTCAGGAGGCCATGCGGAAGGCACGAAACATGGAACTTGCAGCACCTCGCAATAAGTTCAATTCAGGGTCCACTCCATACACGAGACCCAACAGGCCTTTCGATAGAAACAATGACAGGAATAGACCCTTTGACAGGAGGAAGGATCAACAGGATCCGAAGAGACAGAATGCACCACCGTTTGACAGAGAAACGTTGAATGAATTACGTAAGAAAAAGTTGTGTTTTTGGTGCAAAGCACCCTATGATGAAAAACACATATGCCCACTTCGTCCGAAAGTCAAAAATAATCAAATGGAGTGGTTTTACGAGGGCGAAGAGCAATCTGATCTGTCAGACCAGCAAGCTGATTCCGAGCATTCAGATGATGAGAGGTCCGAAAATGAGGTTGAACATGAAGGCGGAAGGAAGCTACAGGAAGCCCATTTGACCAGCCTTCAGAGAGATGGATCATTTCAACTTCGTGGACTCTTAGCAGGTCAGAAAGTGATTACATTGTTAGACACAGGTGCTACGCACAATTTTATTGATGCACGTTTAGTTGAGAGACGTGGTATCCAGACAGAGGCTTTCAAGGGTATTCGAGTCAAGGTGGCTGACGGATATACTCTCAGGTGCGACAGAAAGATTACTGATCTTCCGATGAGACTGAACAACTATGAATTCAAGACTGAATTCTATGTTGTAAATATGGGTGATACAGATGTGGTATTAGGGATGGCATGGTTACATGATTTGGGTGAGTTCACGCTCAACCTACGGGATATGGAGATGAAATTCAAGGTTGACGGAAGACCACATGTCATCAAGGCAATACGGGACAGTAATCTTAGGATGGTTTCATTCAGACGGATGGAGAGGCTCATTCGTCATGATATGGTTGACTGGGCGGCTGAGTGCATGTTGATGCCAGCCCAATAGGAGCAGCAGAAGGGTGAGTACCACCCTGACATACAGATTTTGAGGACTAAACACTCCAAAGTGTTTAGTGACATTCCACCTGGTAGACCTCCAGATAGAGGTATGGAGCACATTATTGAGTTGGAGGAGGGCGCTAAGCCCGTTATGATCACTCCCTACCGACATCCGAAACGACTCAAGGATGAGATAGAGAAGACCATTAATGAGTTGTTAGCTATGGGTCATATCAGACCTAGCAAATCCCCTTTTGCTTCATCGGTTGTATTGGTGAAGAAGAAGGATGGATCACTTCGGATGTGCATCGATTACAGGCAGCTCAACAAAAGAACCATCAAGAATAGGTACCCTATTCCACGTATTGATGAGCTAATAGATGAGTTGTACGGAGCAGTCTTCTTTACGAAGATTGATTTGAGATCAGGGTACCATCAGATACAGATGAGGGAGCAGGATATTGAGAAAACCGCTTTCCGGTGTCATTGCGGTCACTTTGAGTTCTTGGTTATGCCCTTCGGGTTAACCAATGCACCTGCCACCTTCCAGGCAACTATGAACAGGGTTTTCAGTGCTCAGTTGAGGAGATTTGTGTTAGTCTTCTTCGACGACATTTTGGTTTATAGCAGGTCATGGGATGAGCATCTGGCTCATTTGGACACAGTCTTGGGTATCTTAGCAGATGAGTCTTTCTATGCTAAGGAATCAAATCGCGAGCAGCATGGAGAGTTATTATATTTGGGAAGCATCATGATTGCCAAGGAGTGAGTATGGACCCTAAAGATTCAGAACTATTAGTAGTAGCGATTGCACGAGAACCTTACAGCGGCTCAGGAAACTTCGTAGGTTGTATACATTCTCTGAGATTTGTTAAGCGGGTTCTCACGTCCGCGCACCCCTTACTGACTTGACGAAGAAGGGGGCTTTTCTTTGGTCACCACAGGCGCAGGAGTGCTTTGATAGGTTCAAGGTGATCATGACTTCATGTCCGGTGTTAGCTTTGCCTGACTTTTTGAAGTCATTTGATTTATTCTGTGATGCTTCAGGAGAGGGCATTGGTGCCGTTTTGATGCAGGAGCGTCATCCGATTGCATTTGAGAGCAGGAAACTCAGGGGTCCTGAAAGATTTTATAGCATTTATGACAAGGAGATGTTAGCCATTATGCATGCATTGGCTAAGTTTAGGCAGGACCTGGTAGGCAGCAAATTCAGTGTTCGCACAGATCATAACAGCCTAAAACATTTCCTTGGACAGCGAGACTTGAATGAGAGGCAGCAAAAATGGGTCAGTAAACTGCAGTCATATGACTTCGATATTACTTTCATTAAGGGGGAGCAGAATATAGTAGCTGACGCCTTGTCTCGCAGACCCCAGTTGAATGCCTTAGCACAGATCACAGAGGATTGGAGTCATCGGATTATAGCTGAGTATGCTAAGAACCCATGGGCTTCTAGCATCATTGACAG
>VDFB02270651.1:584174038-584207922 GCA_007258455.2 Sequoia sempervirens | reverse complement strand
TTTAATAATTTGACTTTATATTAAAGTCACTTTATTGAAATATTTAAATATTTAATTATTTGGCTTAATTATAAAGTATTTAATTGTACTTTATAATATATTATTAAAAGGTGACTTAATGAGTATTTATATTCATTAAAAAGGGGACGCCAATGATTAATTATTTTTCCTAAGTCAAAAGTGCAAATTAAATCATTAATTTAAATGATTTATTAAAATGAAGTTTGGGTCGAATTTTCTCAAGGAGCAATATATACCTTTCACAGGCAAAAATCGAACTATCATGTTATTATTCAATTTTGTCTTAATTTTGCTCTGAGCATTGGAGTTTGCAAACCCTAGGGTTTCTGGCAGATGTTCGTTTCTGAAGAACGGAAACTCTTCAGAGATTAGGCAGATTGAGGCTGTGCAATACCAGCTGAAGCTTGCACTGGGTGATTTCATACAGAGGTCACAGATTGGCATAATCATTTATTTAGTCAGAGATTCACAGTGATTTCCATCAGGCAGTCAAGGCGACTCAAGTAAGGATCATTTGTCATTGTTCTGGCACAAATCCCAAGGTGCCGTACTCTTTCTGTACTTGTTGTACCAGGCCGTACCAGCAAGGCCGTACATTTTCATCTCCAGAGGAACTCTTCACTTTCTCAGCTTCTGGTGTCTGGTTATTGGGCGCACTGGTCTACTGAGGTTGTGCGTTGGTTTTTGAGCTCAGAGGATTCATCAATATTTCTGGCCGTACTTTTCTTTATCAGCTGCAGCCGCCATTTAAACCAGGTTTTTTATCATTTAATAATTTGTATTTCCTTCATATTCAGCATCTGGCTATTGTAGATCTTCCGGGAGTGAAATATAATGAAACGCCTATCATTGTTGATCAAAATCTAGGCTTATATTGCATCATTGAATTTATTTAGATTTTATTTGCAATTTCTTAGTAAAATCGCAGCATTTATTATTTTGTCCAAAAACCCTCAAAAATACAAAAAAACGAAAAAACTGCAAAACAAACAAAAATCCATCAGGGTTTCAATTTGAGAACCACCAGGGTTCTGACACTTATTGAGTGATAGAGTCAGATGTAACCATTAGAAAATTACATAAGAAAATGTAGCATAAATATAACGATATGTAAAAATATCTACTTAGTAGTCCTCAATCAAATGTACAAACACTCCCATATAACATAAAATTGACCTATGCAAAATCAACATGCATTGATTTAAAATACTATGATATTCATCAAGTATTTGTTACGTATACACCATCTTGTTTTTCTCTTCATTTGTAAAAAATAATTGCTCATCCCCATTTGAGAAGTGGGTCGAATGATGCATGGGATGATAAGTAGGTCCAAGATGGGATTCCAGGGCCAAGGAATGGTCTTGGGCATGCCAGGGGAATGCAAGGTAAAAAGGGTGATTAGGGAGTCCTGTCGACCAGTACACAGAGAAACTCAAGAGGAGCATGTCGGAGTAAAAGAGCAAGGTGTTGAGTGGGACTCATGGATGCAAGTCTACCAACATGGGTATGTTGGAAGCTTGGAGCGAGGGTGTTGTGGGAGCATGCCAATTCTTGGAGTGAAAAGATCCAAGGTGAAGTGCCAAGTTGGATGTGGACTTGGAGTTTCGTTAGAGGAAGACATGGCCAAATGATAACCCAAGTCTTATGAGGGACACAAGGGTTATATTTTGGAGTACCATGAAAGATTGTACAATGTGTAGCCGCAATCCAAGAGAGTGGAACAAGAAGAGTTTCAGGGCATGGAGTCTAGGAGTGTTAGGGACATAGGGACAAGGGTGCTAAAGGCGTAGAGCAAACGAGCACTAGGTGCGTGTAGCCGAGTTAGGGAGTAGTTCTTGTGATACCATGGAATCGGTGCTAGAGCTAGAGGGCTCCTTTAATAGTCAAGGGGTTTGGTATTAGAACATGGAGTGAAGGAGTGTCAAAGACACCCAGAGTTGGAGTGAGCTCATGTGAAGAGCTACATGTGTACTATTCCATGGATCATGTGCAAAAGTCAAAGTCCTTAAGTGGAATCGTAGAGATGGGGGAAGGCATAATTTGAATGTAGAAATAGGATTATCCAAAGATGGAGTTGTGAGTATGGGCTTTCAATGTCACACGAGGGTTGGATGTTTCGAGGAAAAAAGTTCAGCCAGTCTAGCCTCGTGAAAATTAAGTAATTTTTTAGAGTTGTGGGGTTCACAATCAACTCTAACATGGTATCAGAGCACAAAATCTATAGCCTCCTACTTGAATTTTAGAGATACAGCCTTGAGAAAAAAATTGGTGCAACCAAGAGAAAAACGAACCTTGCCATTGCATCCAAAATGTTCAAAAACCTAAGGATAAATTATAGTTTCGCTAAAATCCAAGTAGAGAAATTAAACTGTAAGAGAGGGGGACCAACCACGTTCAAGGCCCCAGGTCACGGAGAGCCAAGAGCAGAAGACTGCCCTAACTTACATCAGCTTAAAGGGGTGTTTAGAGATGAAGGATGGGAATGATGAGGAAAATAAGGTCCTTCAATCACTCTACAGACTTGAAACTCAGAATGGGGCTAGGCGAGCCAGTTTTTGGGTTCAATACTGTGCCTTAGGTAGCTCTTTGCCCGAGGAAAAAAGCGCGGTTCTAGGACGACAGCGCGGCGCACTGGCGTCTCCTAGGTGAGCCAGAGTTCGTACGACCAGAGGACTAAAAAGACAAGGTGAACGACTAGAAAAAAAACTAACGGCCTAGCTAATGGTTTTTAAGGGAAAAAAATAACACTATGAAGTAAGAAATATATAGACGAATATGATAAAGTAAGTAGATTAAAGCTAGGGTGACAAGAATGATCTCAAAAAAGATCCTATTCGACAGTTAGCTCCAAGAAGCATGTCCATCTACACACAAGGAGGAAACTTGTTGGGTGGTTGTATAGGGGCCTGCCTCAGTCAAACCCCTATTTTGGTGTTTCCACCTCCACAAACAACCAAGATAGCGATAATGGAGAAAAAGTATGATAAAGGAGAATGAAAGAAATGAACACAATAACACTACAAAATAGTATTATGCTACTCAACCAAATAATTGAGGAGAGGAGTAGAAAGCTTACCACCTCCACCAAGAGCTCACTAGCTAATGGAGGAGAAAATGAGAGGACTCAAGCCCATACTGCAATGGTGTTGTTCCACACCTGCTCTATGAAGTTGACGGAGTGTTGTTGATGCTACTATGGAGTGCAAAGTGTTGCTTGAAGGCTTAGAGTGCAAGGAGTGAATGCTAGAATGCTTGGAGAGATCAAGTTGAGTGCTTAGAAGGATGAAATGAACGAATGAAGAGTGAATTTGAAGGGAGAATGAGAAAAACGGCCATATTCAGTTCAGTTGGTCGAAGAGGGGCGTTACAAATTGACCCCAATGGGAAGTGTAATGCCTCTGTAGGCTTTAGACGCAAGAATCCGTCAGGCACGTAAGCACGTCACGCGGACGTTTGCGCATCGCGCGGGCGTCCCCGACAGTTATTCTTTTGCTGACACACAAAATAGACGCCAAGTGGAACAAAGGCAACAGACTGATGTGGATTTTCTCCTTCGAATTTGGTTTTCTAAGGTGAGGGAGTGTAAAAGGGGAATTTGCATAAGGGGTGAAAATTCGCTCCTATACATAAACGTGTTTTGTTTGGGGGAAAAAAAAGCAAGTTTAAAATTTTGCACGATTGTACGAAATATATATGATTGTACAGATTTGTATATCATTATATTGTGTAGTTATAACAACCATTAATGCACAAGGATAACAAAAAAATATAGTGCCTAAAGAAAAACAATAATAAGATCAATAAAGAAATTTAATTTCTAGGTGTACCATTATGCTTCTACCATACTCTACTATGTAAAAAATCGGCGGGTGGTGTCAACTCATTTCTAGAATATTCCCACCAAGTTGCCCACTCTCATGTCGCTCACAGCTCATCACCACTACCCCTCTACTAACCCACCATTTAAGCCCCAACCCATGATCTTATAGGTGACGAGGGGTTAGCAACCTCTACAAAGCCCCTAGCACCTAGCCCCTTGGTCTAGATAGGACCAAGGGCTTATTTTTAAAGCCCATGCGCATCTTGAAGGGTAAATTGGACAACTTTTCATAAATCGGGTATAACTTGGGCATTTGATCTTCATTTTGGTTAATCATATACCATTGGAAAACTAATACTGAGACTAATCTATTGGTGCTACCGAATATTCTAGATTCTACTCTTGAGGACTTTTTCAAGCCATTGAAGTCAAATGAAGTTGTTTTCACTCAGAGGGTCATAACCTTTGACTCAGATCTTGAATTTTCACGATTTTGTAACATCATAAAGTTGGTTAAATCCTCTACATAGATTTCAAAATAATTTTTCCATAAAATTTACTAGGTACCTGTTATTTCAATCAGATGTTAGGATTTATTTTTTATTCTTTTCTTGGAAAATGTGCAAATCAAGTTAATTTTTTTAGATTAAAAGGGAATTTTATCACATTGTGAGGGTCTATATTTCTATTACTTTCCAATTTTGGATCCAACCCATATCTCTCCACTCACTACATTCAACTATTATAGGTGGAAAAAAAAATGCTACACATATGAAGAAACAAGGGTTATATAGAGTTACCATGGTACAAAACTATAACATCATAAATTGTCGTCGCTTACTATTTCACGCTATTCTTGGCACTCACTTTGGAACATGTGCCTAATCATACTTGTGGTATGCTTATTTTTCACCTTCCCAGCAAACATAATTAATTCCTTATTTATCTATCCCTTGCAAAGAGAGTTATGCCTAGACACTAGCATGACCTCCTAGCATCCTAGCTATTTGTGCCCAAACTTTTGAATTGGAAAGTCAGCCTTGTTATGATTAAGGATACAACCTTAGTTTTCATCCACTCCAAATGATTTTTTATGTATGTGTCTGAATTCATATATATGCAACCTCTTCTCTCCTTCACAAGTCTAGAAAAACTAGAGAACAACAAGAGATAAATTAGAAGCAAGCAAGCAAAAAATAAAATGATTAGAGACATAATTCAAGTCAATTACAGTTTGCAATCTACTAACAAATTCATGTACAATTATCTTGTGATGTTTCTTATTTATTTATTTATTTATTATTATTATATCTACTAGCACTTGCAGGATCTTAAGGAAGCCTCTTCATCCTTTTTGTGTGTGGTTGGTGATAGCTACATTAGTCCAACAAGGGTTTCAAATATGTGTGGTAAATGTATCATTGTGTTGTGATTATCATTATCATTAATATTTTTCCTTTGCTCCTTCGAGAGCATGCACTCTATATCATTTATCATCATTTTTGTTGTGGAGGTGCAAACACCAAAAAGGGTTTGACCAAGGCAAGCCCTTATACAACATAACAATTTTCCATTTGTCAATTTTGTAAGTTTTTAGGTTGCTTCTTTTTGAGCAAGATTTTACATCTCAATTGTTTTAGAGATTCCTAAACCCTAGCTCTTTTCCTTATTAGCTCATCATTGATAAACTAGGGTATGTTGATTATTCAAGCATATTGGAAATATTGAATTCCATTTTTTACTATCATAGGTGTTTAGATAGTGCCAAGTCCATACAAGTATCAAACCCTAATTTATGGCATCTTTCAAACACCTGCATGGCATGCCAGTGTCTGAAATAATTGACTCCAGAATTTAGTATCACGTTCCTCTATGTATCTCATACCCAAATATGCTCTTTATTTTTTATATCCATTCTATAAATTTGTATTATGTTACATTTTTTCAATTTGATCATAATTTTCCTAGTTCATTGCATCATCTTATCAATCCTTACATTCTACAACAAAAGGGACTAAAACCCTCAATCAAACCTGCTTGCCTCTCCCTTGAGGAAAGCAACCAACCACAGCCCCTCGGTCAATTTTATGTCCCAATGTTTAATGTGTGAAGAATGATTTAGATTACTTGACCTTTAGCCTAGATCTCCCTTATTTCCCACCTAACATTTTGGTGAACCCAACTTAGCTTACATTTGCAGATCTTCTAATTTAATTGTATATTTTTGTTAATTTGATTTATTGGTTTAAAGCATTAAACTATTGAATATATTATTTACCATATGCAAACATTATATGTTTAGTTTAGAAAACAAAGCATTTGTATCCTTGTTCTCTTTTGTTGTTGTAAAACATAAACCTAAAACACCTTCTATTCTTCTCACATATCATCAACATATCGATTTTGTCAACACTTTCTTCTATCTTTCACTTCTTAAGAACATTTGTGTCTTGAAACTTGTACTTGATTTATGAGTTCCAAGACCCGGTGTTCTCAATCCCACATTCATGTGAGAATAAGTTATCAAATTATGGCTTCGCGTGTTCTTAATAGCTCTGATGTTGAGCCTATATTTTTCAGCTCTTTCACCCAAGGAACTTCAGAAACAAAATCATCTTTGGATCCCATTATTACCTTTCCAATTATCTTTGAGTCACAAACTCCTCATGATTTTCCTAGGTTTGGAAACTCTATGGCCTATGTTCTTAGGGATCAAATTCGTAAACTAGATAAGGACTTCCTTGGTCTTCAAAAATTCTTGAGTACATAATATTTTGTTGGAGAGGCTATCCCTCTTCTAGAGAATCTTAGGAAATTGTTAATTAAGGATTCACAAGGTGTGGAAGTTCTGCGTAGTCTAGGTCACATAGTGGATACAAATATTATGACATCAACTAGTTACATGAAGATTATTAATAATACGTCCGTTCAAAACCAAATGGGGGCCCAAGTCTCAATACCCTTGATGACATCTCCTATTCCAATATTCACTTCTTTTGTTATAACCATTGTTGCACAAATTGGTAATAATATTAACACTAATTTTAAAAATCTTATAAACCAATATATCTTTGTCCCACCTTCCTCCAACCTCCCATTTACTTCTCAAAATGTCAATCCACCTATTTCCCAACATGTTGTTAGTCAACCTCGTCCACAATTTACTTACCAAAATGTTGATCTACCTATTGTTGGCTCTAGCCCTTTATATTCTACCAATTCTCAATCCATATCACTTGTCGATCCTATCATTAACCAACTCTTGCAATATGTGAGCTCTTTACAAAAAAATATTGAATATGAGTCAAAACTAATCCCAATCCAATCCTCCATCATACTTCACTTGTAGCCCATTATTGTTCGCAATCCTAAAAACTCTAATACCACAAAACATTGGAACACCCCATTTTGAGAAGTATAATGGAAAAGGAGACCCTAATAACCATGTGTTAGCCTTTACTATATTATGCAATGATGTTTTATTCAAGGATACTCTATTAGCCAAGCTCTTTTCTTTGTCATTAAAAGACATGACCCTATATTGGTTTTTTTCATTACCTAACAATTCAATCCATTCTCTTCAACAATTCATCAATCAATTTATCCAACATTTCCAAGCTAATATTGGACCACAAGTCACATTGACTTATTTGGTTCATTGTAAGAAAGGATCCAAGGAGACAGTGATTGACTTTATATCATGCTATCAAGTCCTCTTCTTTCAAATCTCATATTCCATTATGGATGTTGGTGTGTAATTGGTTTTTATTGGAAACCTACAACCACACATTCAGGATAAGATTCTATTGATGCTAAGAGCTTGAGCCCAATAACTTAATCTAGCTTCCTCCTATTCACCTTGTAGACACTACCAAACCTCTACCTCCTTATGACCCAAATTCCTTTTCTCAATATCATCAAACACCTGGACATGATATTGAGTGATGCATGTATCTTAAGCACCAAGTGTAGGACCTTATCGACTCTAATGTTATTCAGGTGGCCGGAGTGAATGATAAAGGAAATAAATTTATCACAACTCAAAATTAAAACTTGTAAATCTATACCAAGCTACTAGCTAGTCATTCAAATAATCTTGTAGAGTCATTTGTTGATACATTTCCTGCTTCCATAACCTCTGATCATAAAAGTAAACCATTAGATAATGTAGTTACCATAATAGATGCTCACCCTCACCAAGAACAAGTTAAACTCCTTCTTGATATCACTTTCACCCACATTGATGGGCCTATGTTCATGCACCTAATGACCCACTTTACATTACAACTAAAATTAATGATAAACGCACATGGGAAGTACTCATTGATCCTATATGCTTGGTGAATATAGTTACAGAAGAATCTTATTTAGAAAATTCCTTACAAGAACATAAGAGATTAGCAACAATATAAAATATCTATGTAGAGGAGCTTGAATTATGGCACTATCCCTATTCAAACCTCCACGCTCACATTATATACCTTCAAAACTATCGACATTAAGTTATTATTCTTCCTAGCCACTATAGTAATCAAAACCAAAGAGGCCAAATGTAAGGTAAATTGGTGTTAATGGAGTATATTATCTAATTAGATTACCTCCTAGGTCTTATTCACACTATTTTACTAAGTTAACTTAAGATATTTTTAAGTTATTTTTTTTTTGTCTCATGTCATATGATTTAAACACTTGTCATAATCCTATGTTATCCTATCTCATCACCTTGCTTATATAAGAAAGATCCCTCATGTACTTTATGTATCCATTTGTATCATGTGTATACCTATGGTATCATAATATTATTTTTTATCATAATCAAGAAATTCATCCTCTTGCTACTCTCTTATGGAAGGCCAATATTTAGTTTTGCAAGTGATCCTAAGAGCTTGAGCCCATCATCGAATATTACATGGTATCAAAGTTTCAAATTGAAGTGGTGAAAAATGTGTGACCCTTTACGGGAGATCTCCGTTTTGGGGGGTTCGACACCTTTTCCCTATTTCATTAAATAAAGAGAGGGTTTGATGGATTTGGACAAGATATATGATAGACTTACAACTTGAAAGGTGAGTCAACCTACCCTTGACCAAATTCGAAATGACTTTAAGGATGAGATATAATAAATTAATTGACCTAATGATGCAAATCACTATTTTGATGCAAAAAGAGCATATCTGAGATATCATAGAGAAATTCAGACCTCAAAAATGGACTAAGCAAGAAATTGTGCACCTGTGGTATAAATTTGAGGCTGATTTTGTGGGAAATTTCCTTCGGGGGCACCATTGTCCTTGTAGATATTTTCCAGATCTATTTTCACAATCCTCAAATGTTGAATCAGAGCTTTTGTTTTCCGCTTGTCGCACTATCAGATCACCATTGGATAATTTTGTAATTGAGTTTCTGTGAGTTGTCAAGATGTAGGGTTTGATTGCAATAATAAATAATTGATCTTCAAACTTCCTTTAATACTCTTCAAACCTAAAGCCAACATGGTCAAACAAAGAAGAAAGGTTGTGCCATTTAGGGGCTTTCCTTAGTCAAACCTCGTGTTAGTGTTTCCAATTCCACAATGGCAATGTCAATGATTAAAGGATAAATGATAAAAAGGAATGATGAATCAACAAAGTTCTACATCTCACCACCCTTCAATGGCTTCCTTGAAGGACTAAAGTCATACAAATATCCTCAAGGCTTGAATCTTGCTTGCTTGAATTGCTTGGAGACCTACAAGGGTTAGTCTTTACAAACAATATGAAAACATAAACATGAATGAACTCATACACACTTTTACATGATGCTTGGGTCTTGAATTGCTACAATAAATCACTAAAATACTTCTCTTGACTTGCTTGATAATGCTCTTGACAATAATTCTTGCTCAATAATGCTAGATATCCCTTTCTTCTTTCTTGTTAGTTTTCAAATAATGCAATAACTAGTTATTTATACATAATTATTCTTATTTCACAAAATTCAATCCCAACAGCCGACTTTAGATATTTAAATTTCAAATAATAAAATGTCGACACTGACATATTTGAATTTGGAGCCAAAATAGGGGGCATATGCGCCCTAGAATATGCCAATGTCCTAGACCTATTTTTTGGAAATTAAGGAGTCGGGGGAAAACTATTAAATGAATGCATTTGTTTTGTGCTTGCAATTTGTTAAAAATTGTGCCCAATGGATAAAGGCACAATTTTTTTTGTGCTTGAAAACTATTAAGGAGTCCTAGTTCCATGAGCATGCTTGCCATAGTGAGAAAACCTTGTTTCTCCTCGCGGAATTGCAGAAATTTTACCACGTGGCAGATTTTCCACAAGTCTGTTAACTATTTTTGATGGGCTCGTCTTCTTCCTATAGATGCGTAGAAAACCTGCCATGTGGCACATTTTTTGTGGGCACACATCTTTTCTAAATTTCTTTTCTTTTTCTTGTTGATGCATGGAAACAATGCCACATGACATCCTTTATGCGGATACGTCAGCCCTTTCTGCCTAGTCTTTCTTCATCTCATGAACATGTGGAAATGATCCCATGTGGCATCTTTTCTACAAGTCTGCTAAGCTTTTCTGAAGTTTCCTTTTTGGCCTATGAAAACGATGCCACATGGCATCCTTTCTGTGTGTCTGCCCCTCCTTTCACCAAACCCTTTGGTCATTTCGTGAAGGTACAGAAATCATGCCACGTGGCATATTTTCTACAATTCCATTGAGTCTTTCTAGTGGGCCCCTTCTACATCCAGGAATGCGCAGAAATGATGCCACATGGCAACCTTTCTATGAGTCTGTGGTGTTCTTTCACCTCACTTTGTTTCTTCCCGCAAACACAGGAAGATCCTACCACATGGCATGTTTTCCACATGCCCACCCTTTCTTTCTAATACGTTCTATAGACCGTGAAAGAGTGCAAAGATGCCATGTGGCACGTTTTCCACTATTACGCCAACCTTTTTCAACAAGCCCATTTTTAGCCTACAAAAGAGTGAAATCTTGCCACGTGGCATGATGAGTTTTATGTTAAAAAGGTTAAAGTCTTTTTAGGTTTTATTTTCATCCAGTCGAGACTTTGAGTCCCAAAAGGACTTTTGAACTTAAGGTTTGAAGTGTTCAAGTCCAATCAGGATCCCCAATCTCGATTGACACCCTTTCCCTCTTATCCTATCGAGACTTCAAGTCCCAATTGGAATTTACAACCTAAGGTCCGACAAGTCCAAATTTGATTAGGATTCTTGATCCCGATAAAGATCTTCTCTTTGATCCTATAAGAACTTTGAGTCTCGATACAAATTTCAAACCTAAGGATCGAAAGGTCCAAGTCTGATCAAGATTCTCAATCTCGATCAGTTTTCCTCTTCCCTTTTCCTCTCATATTCGGTCGGGACTTCACGTCTTGATGGGACTTTCAACCCAAAGTTCTAAATGGTTTGAATCCATTCAAGACTTTTGTTCCCAACTTCTTCTCTCTTCTTACTTTGTTCTTATCGAGGATTTGAGACCCAATTAGGCTTTTGGACCAATGGTGCAAAATTCTAAATTTGTTTTGGTTTTTAGACCCGATTTTCTTCCTCGTCTAGATTTCGAACTTTATTTGGACTTTTAGATTTTTGACCTGATAGTCCGAATCTAATTTTTGTTCCCACTCCCACCCTCCAGTTCTTTCATTCCTAGGATCCTATCAAGGTTTCGGAACCCAATCAGACTTTTGGCCACTCTGTGATATTTTCATGTTTTTCACCATAATGTTGTAACAACTTTCTAAACTACCAGATTTGATTCTTGCGACTATAGGGGTGATCTTAAATGTATTTTCAACGTTGGAAAATTGTCTCTTGATGTATGGCATGCATTTCTAGATGTATAATTGATCATTTTTTCGGCCTTAAGTTTGTAAAATCTGTGCAAAGCTTTTGCATGGTATATTTTCAATATAATAAAGATGTATGGGTATGTTTGAGGATTACTAAGTAAACTCTCTTAATATTTTGTAACCATCTTGGAGATGTATTGATTTGATTCTTGAGGCTATAGGGGTGATCTTAAATGCATTTTAAACCTTAGCAGATTGTCTCCTAATGTATGACATGCATTTCCAAATGTATAATTGATTAGTTTTTTAGTCATAAGTTTATAAAATTTGTGCAAAGCTTTTGCATAATACCTTTTCAATATAATAAAGGAGATGTATGGGTATGCTTGAGGATTACTAAGTAAACTCTCTTAATATTCTGTAACCATCTATTGTCTTTCTAAGTGTATGTGTAGAGCGTAGCTTTCCTATGCATTTTAAAAGGCATAGTCTTTTGTAGTGACTTGATCAAGTCATTGCCTTGTTTCAATTATTGCATCTTTGGTTAAATCTAAAGACTTTGTTGGTCAATGGATAAAGGCTATGGTTTGTAATTGGCTTTGTCTCCTATCATTTTGAACATACTCCAAACACATCAACTCAAAAAACCTTTAAATTTTTACTTTATGTGTGCTTTACTGCCATTTTTGAGTGAACACAACAATACAAGGGTGTATCATTAGGTCCGACAAGTCCAAATTTGATTGGGATTCTCAATCCTGATAGACATCTTCTCTCTAATCGTGTCAAGACTTTGGGTAGCGACATAAATTTTGAACCTAAGGACCGAAAGGTCCAAGTCTAATCAGGATTCTCGATCTCAATCAGTTTTCCTCTTCCCTTTTCTTCTTGTATTTGGTCGAGACTTCGAGTCCCAATGGGACTTTCAACCCAAAGTTCTAAATGGTTTGAATCAGTTGGGGACTTCCATTCCTAACTTCTCTCTCCCTTCTTTGTTCTTGTCGGGGTTTTGAGGCCCAATTAGAATTTTGGACCAATGGTACAAAAGTCCAAATCTGTTTTGGTTTTTTGGACCTGATTTTCTTCCTCATCGGGATTTCAAACTTTTGGATTTTTGACCCGATAGTCTGAATCCAATTTCGATTTCTCCTCTTTCCCTCCATTTCTTTATTTCCTAGGATCCTATCGAGGTTTCAAAACCCAACCGAACTTTTGGACACTCTGTGATATTTTCACATTTTTCACCATAAAGTTGTAAAAACTTTCTCAACTGCCAAATTTGATTCTTGGGGCTACAAGGGTGATCTTAAATGTATTTTCAATAAATCCAAGAGGGAAAAAATGGTAATCATGCTTCTTTATGATTCTCAAGCCCCCTTTCTGTCAGAGATCCAATCTTGGCCATGATTTGTTGCTAATTTCATGGGGGTTGTGTTCCCCTTTTGTGTGGTCATTAATGTGGAGTCATGGCATGGGTGTTGGGACCTGTGTGGCATGATATCTTCCAAATTTGGATGTTCACTTGTCTACATGTGATTTTCTAGGATTTCAGACTCTATCCTTGGCCCTTCCTCCTTCAAAACTTGCAGAGGTATAAATTGCACTTTTGTGCTCATTTTAAGGGTTAGAGTTTTCAGTCAGGTTTTATTCTTGTAGTGCAAAAAAATGTATCATTGACATTTTTACGCTCATTTGGGTCTTTCTTATGGATGTTGGCCTATTTTTTCCTAGATTTAATGTTGTAATGTGGTCAACACATTCACATTAGGTCTTGGACCCTTGTGAATCAATAAGAATTCTATGATGTCTTGTAAAAGTGTTGTGAAGTGTTGTAATCCACTTTCATACTTTTCTAGGACCTTTTTAATATAATTCACTTAAATAACCTCTCTTTATCACTTACCAAGCCTTATTTCAAAGTGTTGTAAAGTGTTGTAACAAACTTTCACGCTTTTCTAGGCTTGTCATCAATAATTTGACCCTTTCTTATGTTTAAATGACCCCTTTATACACTTGCAGGCCCTACTTAAGTGTATTTTAGAGAATAATCCCGTTAAACATCATTTAAGACACTTTAATTCCCGACACCCATTAAAATTGCCCTGGTGGGACCAAGTCACCACTAGGGGCGACTTAGTCCCACTTGGCCCAAAAATCAAAATTATTTTAAATTTCTAGCGGGATATTATTTTCTAAACCTTGAGGTCGGCCTATGATGCGGTATTTTCGAGAAATTATGTATAATCATGTATAGGGTTTTTCCTCTCATTTCACCCTAATTCATTCACCTAACATCTTAATCATCATTCATCATGCATTCAAGTCAAGCAAGTTAGGGTTAGGTCATTTGGAGAGCATTCAAGATAATTTTTCAGACATGTTCAAGGGAAAATTCTTTATCTATTGTTGCAAAAATTCAAGATCTATCATCATAGCAAGTTTCTAATTTCTTCATTTCATGATTCATGCTTAATCTTATTTCTTCATTTGGTTTAATTACCTAAAATGGGTTTGACCAAGGCAAACCCCTATTCCCTAACATTCAACATTTCTCTCTCTTTCTTTGTGTGTTTGCAGATTTGAGGGCTTAGAGATGATTGAATGATTGGTTACAAAGTTGTTGAAGACATGTTCTTGTTGGCTAGGTCAAAATATCCACAAAAAGTTACTTATAGTGTCAAAAATCAAAGTTTCAGATCTGGATACCTGGAGGAGCAAAAAGTATAGACCGAGAGCTTCTGTTTCCACTTTCGGATTTTCAGAAAAGCCAAAGTGGACTAAGTTGCCTTTAGTGGTGACTTAGTCCTGTTGACGTGGTTTTTGAGACCGCACCAACACAGAACAAAGTTTCCCAATGGATACTCTATTCTCTCTTGAACAAAGTATTCAGCGTGCTAAGATTGCAAGTGAGATCACGCTTTCAACTCCAAGGTTCTTGTAATGCGAATAGACCCAGTTTGGTTGATGTGTATATGCTGTGTTATTACGAGGGGACTTACATAATTGTTCTGAATACGTGTAATAACAACCAATATATGCTTTTTGAAAGGGACTTTTATGCGAATGATTTGGCTTTAGAGTGCAAATTTCCTAAAACTAACCAAGATTATGCAGAATTTGAATGGCTACAGAGATTTCTAAAATTTAAATTCTAATCTAAATGCAAATGGGTGTTACGCTCAACTTGAATGAACTTCGAACAAACCTTGCCTAGCCTCCTATAGGACAGCGTTAACAAAGTAAGTGCAATCTTCAAAGGATAAGAAAAATGTTCAAATCACAATCCAATGATGCAATTACCATCACAACGATGCATAACTACACATGAATTTCGATCGAAGTTAAGTGCAAAATGTTCCAGTTGACCACGCAGGACGAGCTTACCATCAGTAAGAACGTTAGTGGTATGGATAAAAGAAGTCCACTTACATCAAACATAAACATCCATATCTAATTACTAGCATGAGATTAAGTCCTAATTGAAGTCAAAGGAAGAAGAAACCTCACAAACTACTCAAAACAAAGTTTGAATTCACCATCAATGAAATGCTTTATTAAGAATAGCCTTTGTGACAATCTCTTACAAAAATTCTCAAAGGGAGAATTCCCCTTCTTCTTCAATAATGCAAATGAAAACTACTCTAACTCAAAATTTCTACTCTCTATTCTGCTTCACTAATTGCTCACTACTCTCTGATTCTGACTATGACTACTAGAGTACAAATGAGGGGGACTCCCCCTTATATAGCTGGCCAGTCCCAACCGACGGCCCAGATTGAATTACAATGGAGCGCTCAGATTGAGCCACCTCAGCCCTAGACGAGTTTGCCCTAAAAACTGATAGAAGGTGGAGTGGCGTCATAAATGCTCCCAAAATAGCAGATTCCTCCTTTGACCACCACGAGCATTTAATGCCCACTACCCTTCTAGAAGATTCTCGTCCATGACCCGGATTCCTTTACTCTTCTCTCTGACCACGTACGCTACGAATCGTGCCAGCACTGCGTCGACCTCCTCCTCAGAAATTGATGGAGTAAGATTCAGCTGATATTCTAGAATCGCCACCATTTGTTCATGCTTTTCACAAGATTTTCCCCAAGCTTCGATAGAATCTTGTGTGCTCTGAATGATTGTTGAAAACGTGGAGATGTTTTCAAAATCCAACTGGGAAAATGTTCTCATCTCAGAAAAGAATGGCTGCAACCTCGCCCTTAACCCCTCAACTTCAACCTCCTCATGAGTAAGCCTTCTTGCGAATACTGCCTCCAACATGTTGAGGATACTCTCGTGAATATTCCTCATAGCCCTTCTGATCCTGGAGGACTCCATAGCTGCAGTGTCAAAGAAACCCTTCCCAGTGAAGGCTGCTGAATGCCACCCACAAAAGTCATACCTATCACCCGCCTGGATTACCCCTTCACTCACCAAAGTCTGCGTGGGCACACGCATCAAGACAGCAAGGCGAGGGATAGTTTTATCCTAAAAGATATGGGTATCACCCCAAGCTTGTTCGACATCATCCAGGCGTGAAAGAATACCAGAGGCACTTTGAAATGCCGAGACAAGATCCGCCATAAACTTTTCAGCCTCAGTACGGACACCATTTATCCACTTATCTCCTCTTACAGCCCTCCTTACTTCTTCAAGGCCGCTAATCGGCTCTCGTGGCAACTCTGGTGGAAGCTCTGCCGTTGGATTACCTTGAGTGACAGGATGTGCGAGATGTTGCACATACTCAACCAACGCCTTGTGCTCTTTCTTCAATCTCTTGTACTTTCCTTCCTTCTTCACCAGCCTATCCTTCAATGCCTGAAATGAACTTTCAGCTTCTTCCACTACTTGCGCTCCGGAAGGACGTCCCAACTCAACTGTGGTGATTGTATAGTTCTCCGGCATTGCATCACTCAAATCATGCTCTTCCCTTGGGACAGCAATATGAAGGCTGCGGGAACCTGCCTCATTAGTTTCCATCCTTGTATATTTTCGTGCCCTCTTCCGCTTAGGTGACTTACTGGTTCTGTTTAAGATTTCTTCCATTTCAACTGCCAGGTCAGCGTCATCATCTTGGTCCCTTCTGATTGTCTGTGAGAGCCAATTGCGCTGAATATCATAAATGATCAGGGGCTGTTCCTCAGTTGCTTCCACTTCTTGAACTTCTTCTCGAGCAATATTTGGTTGAGGCTCAATTATTTTGACATTTTGATCACTTCCCTCATGAGTCCCAACATCTTCCTCCCCGAAGGAAAAATCGAAGTGGGTGTCCATATCCGTTTCTTCCCCTTCATCTGGCTTACTGGCAGCTTCAGGATCATTGACGCTCTGAGTATCTATTTCTCTTGGCATTGGCTGGTTGACTTCCCCAACTTCCGGCTCTGCATTCCCTCGAGCCCTCTGACTAGCAAATAATGAAAGTTCATGCACACTGGAAGAATGAGACACCAACTGAGTTGAGGACGTGTCCTCCGATCCCTGAGGCTCTGGCTGAACGGGCTCCCTTCTGGATTCTGGACCTCGTGTGAGCTGCTTCTTCCTCCTTGCTAACACCGGTGGCCTCTTATCACCCATGAGGTCATAAGTGAGGGCGACTGACCTTCGCCTTAACCTGTTAACACGCTCATCCACCCAAGCCCTTGTAAAAGTCATGATGGGAATAGACAGAGTGTCTAAATCCGTAATTTCTGGTTCGGCCCAATCTACTGGTGGCATCGGTGTGTTCTTCACTGCTTCATAATCTGGATGAGTGACCCTGGTATCTTCTTCGACCTGATCTGGCACCCGGATAACCTCACACTCCCTAATCAACTTGAGTGGCAGCCTTGAAAACATTCTCTTTCTAATTTCATCATCACTTCCAGCATTCGCCCAAAAGTCTTCCAGGTGAGCCTTGTGTCTGTACTCCACTCCTTGCACTGTTCCAATCATTCCCTTAGGATCAAAATCTTGTCGACTCGTATGAAGAGTCAGCTTGTAGAATTTCAGCTCATCCTCAGCCTCTTTAGCTGCTTGCAAGGTAGGGCATTCTTCGAGTGAATTTCCCAACACAATGGGAAAGTGTAAGCCTCCCTTCTTTCTTCTAATGATCTTGTCATAGGCCACCAATTGCCTGGACAACTCAAGCAATACCATTCTGTTAGTTGGATACCTAGGTAGTTTGTAGACATGTGAATCATACCCTGGCAGCCTCAAATAGGTAAACTTTGGGAATTGGATGAACCAACACCCATATTCTTCTACCAGCATCTGCGCCTCCTCGGATATTCTTTGCTGTAACCTCTGCTGAAGGGTCCTTGTGATGTACATGGTAAAAGCATCATTTACTCTCTGAAAGTCACCAGTGTGCGTAAGATGCAACTGTCTGCAGGACTGGTGAATCTTGAACTGGTTGTATCCGCAGCCAATTGGCTCCTGGTACGCCAACCCTCTATACTTGGTCATTCGAGCAAGCATGTAAATAACATACGAGCTCATGTAAAATGTTTTCGTTCTCCTGAGACTTCGGAACTGTTCATCAATATTATCACTTATCATCTTTGCCCAGTTCACTGTCTCCTTTCCCTCGAGCACTACACTGATGTAGAAGAACATCCAAGGCTCGAATACAAACGACTGCGGGCTGCCATTAACTCTGCTGAGCAGCATAATGATATCGCAGTATTCTTGCTTCAGCTCCTCTGAGATTATCTGCTTAGGCAGCCTAGCAGCAGGAGGCTTTGGCTTTCGCATCCATGTGGTGTTTATCCTCTTCATGCATTTCTCAAAGGACGTGGCGTACATCTTGTCAGCCTTTGCCTTGGATTTATACAACATATCATCTGTAGCAAATATCCCAAACGCCTCGCCAATTACATCAGGAGCGAAGTTGGCCATGATCATACCATCCAGAGAGCTGATAGTCTGATCCTCGGAGTTGTAGAAGTTGGCGCACTCTAGGATCAACTCGGGACAACGGACTGCTGGTTGGAACCCTACTGCTGCGTACAATCCGCTATTCACAATATTGCGTGATGCCTCTGTCGGGAGGTTGCCACCCTGCCCATACATTCTGCCCGTGAAGGCCTCGAGGTTGAATGGCCTGAGATTGGTGTCCGTCAGGTTTCCATACTTTGAGATGATCTTCGACTCCGGGATGAAGGACTTCTTTAGACCCTTGATAATCGCCTGCCTGGAGGCGTTCTCTTTGATAGCTTCATTGTTGGTAGCCTTAACTCCAGCCTTGCTTGTTCCAGCAACATCGACCTTTCGTCCATCAGCCATCTGCAAAACAAGAAGCAAACATTACACTTCCGACTTTTTAAAAAAATCACGTGGGATGGCTAGCGGCTGGAGTTGGCTGCAAAAATAAATGCAAGTTAATAGCCTCAGCAGCCAACTTTGACTTCTTGATAATTAAACTTCAACCTTCAACATCTTGCAGCCAAAAGAAATATTCAACTCCACGTAAGAAATCAACTCCAACAATTTCACCTTCAGAAAATGTGTTAAGTTTCAGCGCATTTAAATCAGCGACTTTGAATATTTAAAATCAGCAAGCTTTATAAATTACCAAGTTTGAAATCAGCTCTTCGACAGTTATACATCAGCAACTTCGAAGAGTTTAAATAAGTCTGAAAGTTTTAAACGAGCAAGTTCAAATCAGCAAGCCTCAACAAATTAAAATCAACTTTTCGAAAGTTATAAATCAGCAACTTCGAAAAGCAATCTCAAATCAGCACTTCGAACATTATAAACCAGCAACTTCGAAGGCCTTAACAATTTTAAATTCAATTTGATTCCAACATTCAGCAACTTCCGAAAATTTAAAGCTCAAGGACCTTCGAATTCTAACAATTTCAATCCTCCAGCATAAATAAATGATTTCAGCTTTTTCAATTTTAAACTTCAAAAACATTTCAACTTCGAAAGCATTTCAACTTTCAGCAAAACATTGAATCTCAGCAACTTCGAGTACTTACCTCTGCAACGTGAAGAAATAAAAATGCTTAACCCTTCATGCTTTAAATCGCAGCACTTCGCAACTCCGAATCTCAGCAACTTCAAGAAATCAACTTTCAGCAACTTCAATCTCTTGCAAAAATCGAACTTAGCACCCCACTCTTTCAGCAACTCTCAAATTGAAAACTTCACAACTCAATTCACCAGCATAAATTTCAACTTCGAATCTTGTGAGATGAGAATGAAAATCCTCAGAGTTTTATAGCAAAAGACTGGTGCTAATTTTAGCAGATGCCTTTTATTCCCTTCATAATGACTGACGCGTTTGCTAAATTTAAAAGGGAATATTCCAGTCGTCAGGCAGTTGTTATGACAATTTGCTATTCGGGGAGATTCTTTCCTCGATTTAAATTTAAAATTCCCTCCCGACTGCCAGTTACCTCCAGTAATTCCGAGAAAATCATTTTTACACTGATTTGAAATTATCTCAACTGTTTTTTAAAATGGCACTTTTAATTTATTAAAAATTTAATTTAAAAGCCATTTTAATTTATTTCTTCAACGCATTAAAAATTCGATATCAATCGTCAAACTTGGCTAGGCGTAATTTTATTTTCCATCCGTAATTGACTTCCAAAATAAATTCCCCTTGTTAAAATCATCCGAATTTCACAATTTCATGGGTCAAAATCGAAAGGGGGAATTTAATATTAAACTTAGGAAAATAATTAAATTAAATTAAATTAAATAATTTCTCCAGCTTAGGCAAATTTCGCAATTAATTGCGTAGAGAAATTTTATTTCCTCCAAACGCCTTTGCTTGAGCTTTTTAATTATTTCGAACGCTCCATTTAAAATTTTAAAATTTAACCCTTAAAGGTGGGCGCATATGACATCACAAGCTTTTAATTTAAACACCTCTTGGTTTATATATATATATATATTTTTTCCTTTAGGCGTACTTTGAATGGTAAGGTTTGAAATTAAAATTACGCCTTGTGCGCTTAGGAAATTTAAAGTCTCATTATCCGAATTAAAAGGAGGAGGGCGCATTTCATAGCCTGAGTATTGAGGCGCAAATCCTTTAAGCAACTTTCAATTTCGCCACTTAGATAATTTCAATTATCTTCTCCCTCTCAAGGCGCATATGAGGGTTGATGCTTTCAATTTTGAAGACTTGCTGAAACTCGTAGTCCCTTCAGAGAGAGGCGCAAATCACCACTTGTACCTCCAATTTTCGGACTTAGGCAAATTTCCTGTAAGTTCAAGGCGCATTAGAGACTGGCAACTTTGAATTTGGCCATTGGCGCAAATCACCCCTTGTGCTTTGAGTCATTTGTCACTTAGAAAATTTCAAACCTCTGACCTTGGTGGGCGCATCTTGTCTTTAGAGCTTTCAATTCATAAACTACCATGCCTTTCCAGGCGCAAATGAGGGTGTGGGCCTTTAATTTTATACGCCTTATGCAAATTTTAACTTCCCCAAAGAGGGGTGCATATAGCCTAAGGAACTTTCAATTTGTGACTTAGGAAATTTTCCTAACTTACCTCCCTATCAAAGGCGCATATACCTGTTAAGACTTCCAGTTGAGGGCGCAAATGGAGATGCCAGCTTCAAGGCGCAAAACTCATGTCAAGTTTTTTAATTTCGTGCCTTAGAATATTTCCAGCCCCTTTCAAGGTCCAGGCGCAAATGATGGGTTACACTTCCAGTTGGGGGCGCATTTGATAGGGTCTCCATCCAATTTCCAACACTTAGAAAAAAAATTTCGAATCTCCAGTATCTTCCCAAGGCGCATTTGACCCTCTGTGGTTTCACTTTAATGACTTAGTCAAAAATTTTAAACTCACCTAGGCTTGGGCGCAAATGTCATGGGCAACATTCAGTTTCAACACCCCAGGCGCATACGCATGGGTGAACTTCCAATTTAACACTTTGCAACCTTTAAGTTGACCTTGGGCGCATACAACATGGCCTACTTCCACTTCCTGTGCCTTAGCCAAATTTCAAGCTATTATCTTTCGCATTACCAGGCGCAAGTGGGACCCCCAGCATCCAATTTTGACACTTAGACAAATTTTCTTACTCCAGACTCAGGCGCATTTGAGGGGTGGAGCACTCATCTTGGGGCGCATTTAAGAGGGTGGAATTCAAGTTTGAAGAGGGGTGCATATGATGGGTCAAGCATCCAACTTTAATGCCTTAGTGAAATTTTAAGTCCCTCTTTTCTCCTTAGGCGCATTTTGACTAGGCTACTTCCAACTTTCCAGACTTAGTGAATTTCTGCCTCTATCCAGCTTTCAAAGCGAGTTCCAATGCCGGACTTGAAGTTTTATCCATTTTAGAAAAAATTTCGCCTTCTGGTAGATTTGAGTTGATTTTCCTTTGTCAACCCTAACTCGCCCTGAGTTTCTATTTTTAGAAAGTTCCTTGAATTTCGCGCCTTCGACTGAATTTTGACCTTGGAAAGCCTGATTTTCACCCTGCTCTGAATTTTGACTAACTTGTTATGTCAGCGCCTGATGTCTGTTTGTACCTGCTATTTTTAGCAACTTGCTAAAAATAGAAACTGTTCAGAAAGTCTTCAAACTTCACGTGTTGAATGCCTGAAACATGGTGATCGTCACTGGAAGCTGTTTGTGCTTGACTGTTGTATTGTGCCCTTGTTTTTAGGAAACCCTAATTGACCTGCTAAAAATAGCAACTGTTTGATTCTCCATTCTCTGTAACTCCGTTTATCTCAAAATTTGCGCCAAAGGTCCCTCATCACATGTTTGTCCTGTACCCGTCGAGATTTGGTGTCAACCTGCCATTTATAGCTGTTTCTAAAGTGACTTACTATTTATAGTAAGTGCCTGTTTCTGAGACCTCCTTAGTTCCGTTCGAGTTGAAATTTAGACAGCGCGCTCCTTGCTGGTGAATTTGCCCATCTATGCTGACGCCGAGATCAACTTTCTATTTATAGCCTGCGTCTGGAACACTTACTAAAACTAGCAAGTTCTCCGATTGCCTTCAAATTTTACCCGCAGATTCTCGAAAGGATGCTGATCATGATGGATACTTCAGTTTTGCACATTTTAACCTTTGACTCCTCATTTTTAGCGCTAAAGCTCGAAACCCTAATTTTGTGCATGTTGCTCAGATGAGCTCCGTTTGACCTCATTTCAGTTGCATGATGATCAGCTTGCATTTCTGAGGTGTGGAGTAGCTGCCCAAGTGATACCTGCTAAAAATAGAAAGCGGCCGGAAAAGTGACCGACTGGCTGCCGGATGATCTTGCATGTCATACTACCCGAAAAATCTTGAAAAACCCAAAAAAAACCAAAAAAATCTCCAACATGCAAGCACTGGCTAAAAATAGTAAGTTTCTGAAAAGTGGTCGGTTACACTTGCATGTTATATCGTTGCGAAGCTCTTGGAAAACCCAGAAGGAATATGGCGACATGCGCTGAAAATGTCTGCATGCAAACCCTAATATCGGCCTCCGAAGGCCGAATGCTGAAAGTCATCGTCATGCTTTGCATGTCATATCACCGCGAAGGTCTCGAAAAACCCAGAAGGAATCTCCGGACATGCATCAAAAAATGTAACATCTAAACCTCAAAATCCGCTCTGGAAGCTAGACTGCTAAAAATAGCAAGTCGTCCGTTTTTGCTCAAATTTTACCAGAAGTGAACTTGCAGTGCACAGAACGCGATGAAGTTGCCGGAATGTGAAAATATCAAGAAAATCAAACCTAAATCGACACTTACTAAAAATAGAAAGTTGGCAGAACATAGTGAAAATTCAGGGGTCGCTTGCTGAAAACATGGTAATAGCACTGCTAGGCACAAAAGCTGACTAACCAACTCAATTTGGCCTCAAAATGACCTACCCTAATTTCAGTACTTGGTCGAATCTTTGCGTTCAAGCTTGCTGACAGGAGCGTCCCCGGAAAGCAGAAAGCAGAAAAGAAGCAGAACGAGAGAGAAAGACAAAAACCAAAACCAAAAGACCAGAATGGAGCAAAAATTTAGGGGTCCCCATTTTGAATGGGGCGATGTGTGAAAAGGTCACAACAAGTCCCACTGTACACGTTTTTCAGATTTTTCTATAGATTTGGATACCCATTTGGCTAAAACGAGCTCCGGTGCAGTTTTCCAAATCTTGGACTAAGTCGCCCAGAATGGCATAAGTGTCTCAGTAGGTCAAAATTTTAGGATCAACAGCATTTCCAATCTCCATTCCAATCTGCAACACATTTCCAGGTGCACCTCTTCAGTTCTACGGTTTTTTGTTCTATTTCATGGTCATTTCTAGGTCATTTAGTTTATGTTGCATACTACGCTATGTTTTCAAACATTCTTTATTTTACAAGTTTACACTTGGTGGTGAACCCTCATTTGTTGTCATTACTTCCCTAGAACTCTCCCTCAGTTAGATTTTGATCTTCTTGGCATTGAAATCTCAAGGGTTTGTTCTTGAATGAAGCGTTGATCTTTGTCTCTCTCCTTTTAGGTGCAAAACCCTAGAGGTGCAAGAGGTGACAAAAATCTTCACTACAATTCCAAAGAGAATCAATTATAGAGCCAACAAAAGAAAGTATTTACAAGAAACCCTAGGTTT
This sequence comes from Sequoia sempervirens, assembly GCA_007258455.2. Lineage (NCBI taxonomy): Eukaryota > Viridiplantae > Streptophyta > Pinopsida > Cupressales > Cupressaceae > Sequoia > Sequoia sempervirens. The sequence continues at coordinate 584,183,728 of VDFB02270651.1, read as the reverse complement.
CAATTTCCAATTCTAGGTAGAGATATTTTATATTGTAATGATTTGGGTTTGTTCCCAAGCTTGTAATAACATTTGAAACATTGAAGATTGTAAGATTAAAGGTAGAATCAACCTTAGCAGAGTGTCTCTTGATGTATGATATGCATTTCTCTAGATGTATAATTGATTAGCTTTTTAGCTAGAAGTTTGTAAAATCCGTGCAAATCTTTTGCATAGTATCTTTTCAATATAATAAAGGAAATGTATGGGGATGCTTGAGGATTACTAAGTAGACTCTCTTAATATTTTGCAACAATCTATTGTATTTCTAAGTGTATGTGTAGAGCCTATCTTTCTTAATACATTTTAAAAGGAATAGTCTTTTGTGGTGACTTGATTAAGCCATTGCCTTGTTTTAGTTATTGCATCTTTGGTTAAATCTAGAAACTCTATTGCCCAATGGATAAAGGCATTGGTTTGTAATTGGATTTCTCTCCTATCATCTTGAACATACTCCAAACACATCTACTAAAAAAACCTTTAAAGTTTTACTTTATGTGTGTTTTACTACCATGTCTAAGTGATACAACAATACAAGGGTGTATCATAAGTTCATGATCAGATACTTATATGGTATATTATCTATTATAAGGATGCTCAACCTTACCTATCCAAACTAGCACATAGGTATATTATGATACTAGTATTGGGATACATTGTGTAGTGGGTAGAGTTTGTTGTAAGGTATTGCATAGTGTTTCAAATCATCAATTTGGCATCTTAGGGAAAACCCCCTTGGTCTTGCAAAGATAGAAGTGAAGGAGGTCTTACCCACCTCAATCATTGGTCCTTAGCTGCCTGACCTGAATATAGGTTTGTGGTAATTTTCCAAGTTTGACACCCCTCGCATCTGGAAGATTATCAAACCTTAGGGATTTGGGGCCAACAACTTTGATCACCAACACCTTGAAAGTAATATTTTAGTGGTGTAGCATCGAATAAAGTAACCATTTTTCATGCTTAGTCTAGGAATTAACAATTAATGATAAAATATACTTAATTGTGCCTTATTTAGGGTGTTGTAAAGTTTTTTCTTACACTTTCACACTAATCTAGAGCTTAATTAATTGAGGTTAATTAGAGCTTAATTGGCCCCTTTAATTCAAATATAAGCCTTATTAATTGCATATTTTGAAGGATCTATCTTGACACCCATTAATGATATTGCATAGCATTAAATTGGCAAAGTTAGAGTCCTAAAAAATTGTGCTAGGACCCATTCACCACTTTTGGTGAATGGGTCCTCCTTACCTGGGACACCCTTTTTTAACATATTTGAGACAGGTTTGTAATGATATTTCATCTCCCTGAAGCTTGGTCCTAGGAAATTGTGTTAGAGCCCATTCACCACTTTATGTGAATGGGTCCTCCTCACCTAGGACACCCCTTTTTTAATTTATTTGTGGCGGGATTTTAATGATTTTCAATCCTAGATCTAATGTCGGCTTGGATTATTTGAATTTCGGGGTTAATCCTTAAGTTTAGTATAAATATAAGGTTAATTCACATAGTTTCACCTAAGAAATTTTATGTGACTTCATGAGATCAAGAGCAAGAGCATTATAGAGCATTTCAAAGGCATTCAAAGGCATATTATTGAAGTTTTATTGCAACAATTCAAGATCATATCGTCATGTCAAAGGCATAATGCGTCAAGCATGTTGTTGAGCTAGTGTGTTGACTGAAGATCCATTGGCAAGCATTATTTCACATCTAATTGAAGATCAAGATCTACATTCATCATGGACACTTCATGCTAGATTGTTATTTTACATTTGAAGACATCATCCAAGGTATCATTGTTCACATTTCATGTTTCATGCTTCTATTTCATTATTTCATCATAAGGTTTAATTACCTAAACGGGGTTTGACCAAGGAAAACCCCTATTCTCTAACAATCAACAAGTTTTCCTCCTCTCTTGATGTGTGATTGTAGGTTTTAGGTTGAAGATCAAATGGAAAACAAGATTGAAGCAAAGTTGTCAAATTGCCAAGTTGCAAAGTTGTCATCTACATTGCAAGAACACGAAAATGAAGCTACAAAATTTGTTTCAGACTTTCTGGATCTGAAAGTGTAGACCTTTAAGAACAAAACCCAAAAGTCAGTTTTCAAAAACCCTAATAGGGACCCATTGGCCACTTGGGGCGAATGAGTCCTCAATGACCTAAAAACAACAATTTTCCAACAAGGTACACATTGTTTCAGCCTCTCAAAACTTCCCTTATTACTGCTATAACAGTTAGGATTAATTTTTTATTTTTATTTAGGCATTTTAGCCCTCATAATTAATGAAACATCCCTAGAAAAACATAGTGGTTTATCATCTTGTTAATTCATTTTGATAAACCCAATTTTTTGATGTTTCAGGTGGATAACATGGCAAGATCTTTTTTGAGTTTTGACTCATCCCTATTTTCTATTGAACATTCAGAATACTGAGAGGGGAGGAGGGTAAATGAGTATTTTATAACTTTTTGAACATAGCATATTCAATCACCAAACCATATTAACAAAAATAAGGAGTGAAAGCAAGAATCATCCACAAAACCACAAAACACATGAACACCAAGATTTTTACATGGAAAACCCAAAATGGGAAAAACCATAGTGAGGATTAGCTCACAATATGTTATATTTGGATATAGTATATTATAGGGGCTCACTGTCAGGACACACTCTCCTTATAAGGCTCACATCCAGAGTTAAGTACAATACAAAAATGGCCCACTACCAAAGTATGAACTGATATAAAGTGCACCTCTCTTGTGTTGTATTTCAATTCCTTTGAAGCTCTAAATATAAAGTATTGCTCTGCTTAGCAGTTGCTCAACAACGAGCTACTCTGATTCTGAACTCTTACCACTAAATTCGCATGTTCACAACATCTAGTACTACTTGCACTTGATATGCCATTTATGCCCACTCATCTGTCTATGTCACACCCCTCGATTCCAAAATATCTCATATATATATATATACCCAAATATATCTGCACACATCAATTAGGTCGACCTAATTAGATGTAAACAAAACAATCCAAAATAGCTTTTTTTAGCACCACACAAGATTCAAAATCATCTTCACGCCTGTGCAATACTTAATTTAAGTTGGCAAGGATCTAAAATAGATCCAACTAGCATCTGCAATGTATATTTAATCTTCTCAATACACATCATGTATTAGGTTGACCAAGAATAGGATCTAGAATCACAAAAACTTCCAATCATACACACATTCCCAACATACACACCTTCCAAATTCGATATTTCTTCAGTTTCTCATTTCACCGACATCAGTGAGGCTAACTTTAGAACTGCAGGATCAAAACATTCTTGTCAAGAAAATGTGGAATCTCCCATGCTGGTATACTAAATAGAGAGATGACAATGATATACAGATTTGAACTGTCATTGATATCTTCCAGTACTCTTCACACAAATTCTTGAGATCTCGAATATAGTTGTTGTTGGACTTGTCGTTGCACCAAAAGATCGACCTGTCAATGCCCAATACAAGCTTCGGTTAAGAACCACAGGAGGCGGTTAGACCATGTCACAAACCCAAGCGCTAGTGCTGCAAGGAAGACCAAGGGTCACACCTTGCAACAATCCCCCCCAGCACAAGCGTGGGGTTTGAACTTGTGACCAGCTCTGATACCAATTGTTGGACTTGTCGTTGCACCAAAAGATTGACCTGTCAATGCCCAATACAAGCTTCAGTTAAGAACCACAGGAGGTGGTTAGACCATGTCACAAACCCAAGTGCTAGTGCTGCAAGGAAGACCAAGGGTCACACCTTGCAACAGTTGTATGAGCCAGTCATAATGATATGGTTAAAAGCGCAGAGTTATACCTCTTCTTGTGGTGAAATGCGGACCAAAAAACTGACGCACTAAACCACAACACCATTAGTAGAGAACACTTAACCATATTTTTGATAGATCAGCTTTCCGGTATAGTTAGTATTTGTACAAATGACAAAAAAATGCTTCCCCACAATGTTGACATCAATGACAACACTAGGCCAGACAAATCAACCGATGTACACACTTCATGCTCATGTTGCCAAGTTGCATCAACAATAACAAACTTCCAAACTTCCAACATTTTCGATAGATATTATATATGTTAAAAGGAAATTTGTAGCCATAGAGAACTATTTCTACATAACCCCATGAGAGAAAATCAGACAAACAAGTATTCAAAATCCTTAATGAAAAATAATAGACAAGTATACTATCAAAATGACAGAAAACATAAGCTAAGAAACCCCTCATGAGGAAAAATACAACCTACAAAAGCATTGACATTCGATGTATTATCTCATAAATAAAGATAATAATACATCTACAAAGTCTCCATTAATAGCTCTGAAACATCAAGTTCTCTACATGTGTTCCATATAAACAATGAAATAAGAATCGTATAACCTGTTGGCAAAACAAGGACAGACAACTGAGAGGGGTGGGCGTTGGGGGTGAATCAGTTGTCACAGAATATTTAACTTTTTAAACTTAATTTAACTTTAATCTCAGATCTGATGAATGAACAATAAACCATAAACAATCAACACATCAAAAACATAGAGAACACCAAGATTTTTTACGTGGAAACCCTATTAGGCGAAAAACCACGGTGGATGTTAGTCCACAAGATTATACCCTGTTAAAAGTATAAAGAATAATAATGGGAATGCACATGCATTCAAGCACACTGCCTAGAGCTCACTGCTCAAATAAAATGGAAGACATGTTTTCTTACAAAGAGATTTGGATTATAACCATCTAGAGTTTGAACTGAGAAAGTAGCTTCTTCAAAAGCCTGATTATAGTCCAGTTAAGCACAATTTTTCACTCCTCTACACACTTCATCACACTCTGCTCTGCCTTTGAATGATATTCGCACATACACACATAGGAGCACATCGAGCATACTTCAATTCGAGCAAACAACCGCTCTTATATATCTGCAACATGAATTACATCAACAACTTCGTCGGCCAAAATATAAAACATAAAACATATACACAATGTCGGCCCAAATTTACAAATAAATTTTCAATGCGAATCAAACACCATCGGCCAGTATTATGTTGTGGCCCAAAACAACATCATCGAGCACGCCAAACATTCAAATTTTAATCTCCAAGGATCCACAACACGTTACAACCACCATGTCAGCCAAGAACACAAAAACCCGAACACACAAGAGAAAAATCTCTAACCACGAGCACACCGATCAACGCAGACATGTAACAAAGATAGAGAATGATCTAGAAGCATCCATGAGCATCAAGGACCATCAGAGAAACATTCGTAGCAACTGAAATTACTAGAATCATACCAACTTCAATCAGGAACACTAATTGAAACTACAGAAACATTGTCAAAACGCAACTATTCATAACAAGATCAAATCTTCACGCGAACCTCTGAAACTTCCGGTGGATAAAGTAGATACATTCAACAATAAACCCTTTAATCCACAACGACTAAACATCAATGTACTGAGCACAAGACTTTCATGACCTTCACTGGTCCACAGTCAACCTGCAACTCTTCTTCTACAATTTTCTCAATATCCTCGACATATACAACCTTCAATACACCAATGCTAATAGTGTTGACATCAATGACAACCACATATCAGCAACACAACCACAACATCCAACATAACCACACATCATAATTCATTCTTCATCTCCTCATATATGCAACCTACAAGAGATTCTCAAACTAGCCAACCTCAATAGCTACTTGTGTTTATGTTTATAGAAATAAGCTTACACAAAACCAAGTGGTATTACATAAACTATGTGACTAATACCATGAGCTTATAAAATCATTTTCCTCATTTACTTTTTAGTACTATTTTTTTCATTTTTGGTACTAAGTTTTCCCAATATTAAATATTTTCCCATTATACAAACCCTCATTCAATATTTATCTTGATGTTACATACAACATATAAAATGGCTCCAAGAACATGTCTAACCTGTGTGGTGTATAAGGGTTGGTCTTTGTTTAAATTGAGTAAACTCATCTAGAACAAGTTGTAGATTTTCTATATACTAATGTTCTACAAGTATAATCTATTTTATTTTCATTCAAAGTTTAAGCCACTTTGTAAGATTCATTTAGTAAATCAATATAAGACATCTTCAATGTCATTAATTCATATTGTCTCCATTGTTGTTTAAATGACTTAGGGAATTCAAGGAGTTCCACTGTTCAACCTTGTTGTTAGTTAGTTTGCATCTAAAGGGTGTAGTGAAATTGTTTTACTTTGTGCAGTTTGTGGAAGGGTAAGAAATATTTCTTGACCAATATGTGAAGCATTTAAATTAGCTATGGATTATTAAGTAGAGTTGTATTTTTGGGGTAGAAGGGTGTTTGAGAGTCTAAGCTCTACAAGACAAAGCCAATAAAATAAAACTTATTTGAATGTTAGTATTTGCTTGGTCATTGAGGTTTTATCTGGATTTGATTATGTTATTACAGGAATAGCCATTGGTTTGGTAGTTGAAGGTTGGCCAAATCCAAACCCATGAATGAACAAAATATTTAATGAAAAAGCTCTTTTTTATTTTATTTTCTTCTTGTTCCTGCTTGATCATTACGGGTACAAGGGGAGCATATGAATGTGCCATATTTCAAGAACACTAGCCTTGTATTTATGAACAATTTATCTAATAGTCAATGTGTTAGATACCTCTACCATCTAATGTAGTGAATATTGATAGGGCTAACCCTTAGGTCTTGCAAAGCATAAAGTGTAGGAGAGATCTAGAAATCTCCTGTTCATTGATCTATCCTCTTAGTGATTCTAACCATAAAGATTTGTAATCTCTTAAGAAGCACTAAAAGTAGGTTAGAGAACCAACATGCCATTAAAGATATTTGAAAACATAGAGCAGATGGAGGCAAATTGATGGTTCAATGTTGTCTTTAAAGATATCTTGAGTGAAAGAAAGAAGTTATGCATGAAGCAAAAATGCAAGTGGATAAGCAAATGGTATATTTACTTGAACACTTACACTAGTAATGACAAGGAAATAAACATATTTATTCTGGATAAGTTTAAAAACTCTATGTAGGAAAAAGCATTAGGAAGAAAGAAGAAATATTATCTTGAAGAATTTAACCCCACTTCCAACCATCAACAAATAGCCTATTTAGAGGCCAGTATCCCTTTGAGAGCAAAGATTCTCAAAGCTCAGTTAAGAACTAACTCACATCATCTTTGGTATGAAACATGTAGATGGAAAAGGCCCAAAAAGGCATGGGAAGACAAAGTTTGTACCTTTTGCATAGCTAGGTAAGTGGAAACAGATAATCACTTTGTTTTAGAATGTAAAGCTTCTTACAATGACATAAGGGTCAAATACATAAATATTTAACAATCGATTCATTTCAAGATTTATTCAATGAAAAGATGATTGAAAGAATGAGAAAGTTCGTTATCAAATTGAATAACAGAAGACTAACACTTCAAAAAGTAAAAATAACACCAACTAGGGGAGAGGACCTAGTAGTTGTGCACCCTAACTTCGTGCTTCTCAAAATCCTATATGGAAATTTTAAATCACTCCCAATTTTTTATAGTAGCTTACTTGGCAAGTCTCCTGCTTATAACTTTCGTTTCAGGGCCACATCATCAAATATGATGCCACATCAGCTTGCTTTTGTCAAGGTGTCCAAAAAGGCCCAAAAAAAAGTGAGACCAATACTTGTGCATTCACAGCATGGGTAATTGAGCGCTGATGTGGCATCACATGATTGGTTGCTTTTTAGATCAAAGGAATACATTTTGTTTATTTATGGGTAGCCAAGTCACAACTATTGGACATTATATAAACAACTACTATCACAACTATTGGGCATTATATAAACAACTACTATCAGAACTATTGAAACATGCTCAACTAGGTACTATCTCATAAACAATCTCTGACCTTGTGAATGTTAAAAAAATTATATTCTATATTGTATTTGGAGTTCCTAATAAACTTTCACCTATCAATCAACCAATCCTTTATAGTGAAGACATGATTCTCCCCACCTAACAAGTATTTGAAATAATATTTTCGCTCCGAAAAACTTGCGCTTTTCCCGCCTGGTTTTACAATCTGCTCATTCTGAGCGGGTATGAGGTACCTACTTGAAAGTTTTGTTGAAGGCCACCTAACAGAACCCTCTCTGCATTTGCGCAATGATGGCATGCAGGTAGAGTCTAGCAAGCCTTGTGGATGCAAGTACAAACTTGACTAAACGCGACTTGCACTTGATCGATGTCGTGCAGAACTCGTAGCCACAATATAAATAATTTTTTTTTGGTTATTTAGACTTAATTTTATTAGAGATGTGAAAAGTGTCTATTTCTTTGAACGAGTTTTTAAATCTCCAATATTCTCGAACTTTCGAAAAAAAAATAGTATCTAATTTGCCATAGCTTGCAGAGTATAATCCAGAGGGATAAGGAGATTCTTACCTGGGGCTTGCAAACTCGTACAGCTTCCCCGTCTGCGAGAAAATGATAAGCCCAACTTCAGCCTCGCACAGAACAGAAAGCTCGGTCGCCTTCTTCACCAGTCCCCCCTTGCGTTTGGAGAATGTAACCCGACGATGTACAGGGTTCTGTATCTTTTTCAGATGCACCTTTCCCCTCACCATTCTTTTCTATTCGTAGAAACAGCAGTTCGCAGAGTGCCAAAGACGTCACACAACTGGCTCCCCACCACTCAAATCAAGATATGAATAGATATGTCACTTGTATGATCCTTTAAATTACGTACTTTTTTAACCTTAAACAATTCCTACTTGAAGTCTGTACATTGCAGTTTTCGGACGCAAATCTTGTGCTTATGGTTTTCACGAATAGCGTGCCCACGAGCTTAAAATAGACCGCTCATATAACAATCGTACAAGAGGTCGGCAAGATCTTACCGATCTCCAGCTTCTTGTTTCCACTCTGTGACCGCGGCTATGACACTACAGAACCTGCAGACAAGTCGGAGATTAAATTTGACGGTCGTCTGTGGACAGGATTTAATTTGAGTTGGCGATCATTTCAATTCTTCCCTGGACTACGCTTGTACAGTTTATGTTACCTAATTTTAGGTACGAATGATGTTATACAAAAACCAAAACATCAAAGTTGGAGCAGTAATAAAAAAACTGTAAGAAAGGAATTAGTAGTGAGCTTGTTCCAATAGTTGTTAGAGCAGTTGTTGATTTAATGTTAAATATTTTGAATAATATTGTGATGAGTATCCATGGTTGAATGAAATGTATTCTTTAGATCTAAAAAGCAATAAATCATGTGATACCACATCACCGCATTAATAAAACATAACTAAGTGCACAACTATCGATCTAGCTTTTTTTTGCGCATTTTTTGAATGGATTAGAAGAATGCGGAATGAGGGATCTTAAGATATGTTTCAATATCAAAAGATCTTGGATGTGGATGTACTAAAGCTCAAATTACCATTTAGATTAAGCTCAAATTAGGATTTGATTTAAGCTCGTAGTAGGATGAGTTGGAAGATATGGTGGGAGGGACTCCTAATGTTCAAGGATGCAATTAGACTGATGAGGTGATTGTTGGATGGGCAGATGATAGTATCCTTTCAACTGTGGTCAAGTTC
>VDFB02270651.1:584097946-584173938 GCA_007258455.2 Sequoia sempervirens | reverse complement strand
ACAATTCCTCCAGGAATTAGACGTAGCATGGTCTTAGGGGGAGCATTATCAAAAAATTGTAAAAACCTCCTTATAAATGGCATGTCAGAGGCTGGCACAAGGATGGAATGTGAAGAATTAATAATTAGAGGCTTTGGAAAAGGAACCTAAAGAAAACATGTTGACATACTAATTTGTAGACTGTATTAGGGTTTTAAGTGTTGAGAAGAATTTTTTTAGTGGTTTTTTGATGTTTTCCACATTTAATATGAATTAGGGAAAATTGATGGTGTATAAGGTAAAATCTGTAAGCCTCTTTGAGAACTTGAAGAGTTTGAAAAGGCATCTTGGAGCAATCTCGAAGCAATCTAAAGCATTTCTGAAATAAGTTGAAGAAATTGCTACGGATACTCAAGAATTATTATTCAGTCTGTGAAGCAAAAGAAGAAGTCTTGGTTGAACATTAATGAATTCAAGAAAGTTAAGCGAAGAAATGGACAGAGGATATAGTGGTGACATTACACTGAAGCTAAAAGGAGTTGAATTGGAAGAATTTGATCATAGAAAGATGAAGGAAATGGAACTAGGGCTGATAAAGAGTTCATTTTGTTCTTGTTCAACCAATTTGAGAATGACAACATTGTGTTGGACAAATCCTACCTAATTACAAAGGAAGAGATCGAAGCAATTACTGGCTTATGCAGTATTGGGGATCCTCCTGGAAAGAAAACCATGAAATGTAAAGATGTGGAGGAACTCATTGGCATTAATAAAGAACCTCGAGCCCTATTGATAAACACACTTGTAGATTCAGTTGTAAGGTATGTTGTGTACGATGTTTCTTATAAAATATATTTTAGAATTTGTGAAGGCTCATCTTTGGCTATTGTTGTATATCTTGCACATATGATGATTAAGGAAAATAGGCAGTTTTATTTGTGTAGCCTATTACATGAAAATCTCTATAAAAATTCTTGAATGTCAGTGGTTCAAGGTTATCCCTTTCGATTTGGATCTTTGCTTGTGTGCTTGGATTTTTAATTTTTGAACTCCCTACTGAGAAGAGAAAATGTTGTGTGGGAATCTAGTATTCCTATTGGGAAACAAGTCTACAGATTCCTTCAATCATTGGTGGATAATGTGTGTGCAAATCATATTTCACATCCTTAAGAACAAATCTATGCTCTAGTACTTCAACACCAAGTCAGTTTGAAGTGGGTTCATCCCCTAGTAAGAAAGAATTTGAGGTTTTCATTAGTGATTCCCCTCCAGAAGTGAAGAAAAGAAAAGTTATAACTAAAGACATCATTGTCATTTCAGAAGAGAAAGAAAAAGAACCTTTTCCTTGATCTGAATCCTCTAATCCATATGACATTTGGTCTATTTTGGTTAAACTAAAGATGAAGAAAATTGGTGAGTTATGGAATGTAACCTCTCCAATTGATAGACTCAATATTATGATGTTCTAGTAGAGTATCTACTTCAAAAAGGTATTGATGTATCAACTTTTTTTGACTCCTTACCAGAAAATTTAGTTGAGGTTGTTGAAGAAAGAATGTTGCTTCAAGGTTTGGAAGGACACAAGTTGGAAGTGTTGGAAAAATGAAGAAGAACATCTCGTTTTGTTACTTTGTGTTGTCATTGATGTCACCATGATATATGAGTTGCAACTGCAAGTTCAAGACTGAAGTTATTCCAGTATTCTAGTCTGGTATCTGAACCGGTATTTTTCTTATATCCTCTGGTATTTTGGTCGACATTTTTTTGCTGGTAATTTATATTGTAGATGATTTTGGAGAATGGTTTGTAGATGTTGGGAGCACATACATTCAAGATCTCACATATCTGATTGCTCATATGGTGTATTGGTATTACATTGGTGTTTGCATTTTTTTCTAATACGTCTATCCCTAGCCAACCTAATGAATGTATTGTGTAATGATAAAATATTTTTGTTATGCAGATATATGTGCAACCTATTTTAGGTCTTTTCCAACATAATGTAGTGTGTTGGAGGTTTGAATTATCTTCTTGAAATATTTTTTTGAATGCTTGAAGCCGATAGATGGTATTTTTTTGTAAATAAGAAGTGCATCTAATTAGGCCGACCTAATTGATGCTTGTAGAGAGATCAGGTATATATTGGATAATCTTTGAAGTTTGAAGGTGTGAATTTTGGGTGATGTGAATGTGGATGTAAAGGAGAGTGAATATTATGAAGTTTGTTAAGTCAGTTTATTGAGCTACATCGAAACTAAATTTGCACTCACTAGGTGTACTCCATCAGTCATTTTCTAGCTGTAAACCATTTTCTATCATTATAATTCTATAGGTAGCGAGCCTTTGTTTCTGGACAGTGAGTCCTAGTAGTTTTCCATCCATTTTATAATATGTTATAACTGGTTATACTATATTGTGAGCTAACACTCACCGTGATTTTTCCCATTTTGGGTTTTCAGCGTAAAAATCCTAGTATTCATGTGTTCTCTAATTTCATGTTTTGTTAATGCTTTTAATTATCTTTATTGTTGTATGTATTGGAATTTTGGATGGTATCTGGTCAAAAAAATTTAAGAAGATACTGATTCACCCCCTCTCAATATCTTGGACATTTAACAATTGGCATCAGAGCTCGATTCCTTCAGAGAAGCCTAACAGCTCGAGGGAGATCCTGAAGATGGAAGAAATGAATGATAATGGAGATCTTTGGATTGTTCTTGAGGATCTTAACAAAGTTGAAGGAGAAAAAAGAGATCTAAAAGAAAATATTGAAGATGTAAATTATTGTGTCCAAAAATTAAAGGAGCAATTGAAAAAGTTCAAAGATAGGCACAAGGAAGTAACTGATCATTTGAAGAAATCTAATGAAGATATTTCTGGTTTGAAAGTATTAGTAGAAGAGAAGAAAAGAATTGAAGAATTCCTGAACAAGTTGGTACAAAGCAAGTCTGAAGAGTGCACCAAGCTTGAACAAGATGTTGTGAATCTAAAAGTAGATTTGGAGAAGGAAAAACTCTATGAAAACAATTTCAAATCTAGCTCAATTCGGATTGATGAATTAGTTGCAGGATAGAAACTGAGTAAAGAAAAAGGTGGTTTGGGAAATGATACCGGTGAAAGTTCTAAAGCTGTCAACAATCAGAAGACTCATAATAAAGGAAAGCAGAAAGGAAATTCAAGGAACTCCATGACGAGACCTTTGATGAGACAACCTAATGCACAAAGTTATTCTTCTTTCAATGGTACTTGTTTTTCATGCAATAAACTTGGTCACAAGGCAAAAAAATGTAGAAGTTAGACGAATTAGTTCCTTGGTCCTTTTACTAGTCAGTGTTTTGCATTAAAAATAATTGGACATAGGGTAATTGAATGCAAGACCTTGATGATAAATCAATTTTATGGAGGAAGAATGAATCAATCCTTTAATGGATATTGCTATAGTTGCTACAAGTATGGATATAAAGCTAATCAGTGCAGAAAAAGAGTCACTGAAAGTCAATCCAATCAAATAAATATTGTCCGCTATAACTACAACAAACCAGGACATGTTTCAAGAGTCTGTAGAAACAAGAAGAGTAAGGAGACCAATCTAGTAGAAAATAATGAATCTATGAAGAAGATTGACAAAGATGAGATTAAGCAAGAGATGAATAAAAATTTGGAAGAAAAGAAGAACAGAGCTGTAGTGAGTACATGCCTACATTTAATCATAGACAGATTATTCAACAATAGACCCTAACAAAAGGTTGTGAGAAATTATCAAAAATCATAAAAGAAAACCCTATAAATGGGCGTGTGGAGGCTCAAATGGTCAAAATGAGGTGAGTTTTAAAAAAGTTAGAAAAAAGGAACAGTTGGAAAATATAGAGGATGATCTTTTCTGAGAATAAATTAAGGTTTATCTTTGTAAAGACAAAGATTTTTAGCGACACTTTTTAGTTCTACATTTTTATAAAGGAAATGCTTAAGGAATTTTGATCATTTGAGAAATTGAAGAAGTTGAAGAGCTTTTGGAGCATTCTTGAAGAGAATTGAAGTTCAAGCTGTGGAAACCCTAGTTGTCATTCGTCATGCAAAAAAAGGTAATTTTATCCTCTGAGTTGTGTTTTTGCTCTGTTCAAGGTATTTGAGTTCAAAACTGGTAGAATGGAAACTCCTATTTGTTGATGGTGTTTTTTGCACAGCAACAACTCAGACAGAAAATAATATTCTATATCACTTGAAAGATAATCTCAACAATAAATTGCTGAAAATCACCCCAAGGTCTCTCGGGTGTCAGGTCTTGACAATGCACAAACAACTCAGATAATATGTGAAAATGTTGGTAATCACAATCGGACCTTAGTACAAGCAAATTGTATCTTTTCAATTCATCAAATTTTGCAACCTTATGATCTTAAATAATAAATCTAACCAAATGATAAAGAAACAACAAAAGATGAGGGTGTAAGAGATATAACGAAATCTAAACTATTTCTAAGATGAACAATGCAAATGATAAATACCTCAAACGAACCAATCTCAAATAACCAATTCCTGCCTAACCAACAATGCAATATCACAAGAAAGGTGCAATCTTCTAAGGCATACAGATTTTCAAATCATAGACATTCATCCAAAATCGAACTAAGCACAAATAGATGTATGGTCCAGGTTGACTTCACCAGCCTACTACAATCAAATAGTTACTGGGAGTATAGACCAGAGATTTCTACAAACATTCCAAGCATGAAGCCATGAACATTATTCACCAAACTAATCTAATTCTAAATTTAAAATCAAATCTTATATCTTCGAGAAATTTTAAAGGATGGAACAACAGGAACCATGAAGGACTAACTAACACAAAAGAATGCACCAGAGAAACCACAATGCCTTCAATTGTATTAGCTTGCCAAAATATAGCAACAATTCTACTATTTGGTGTTACAACACTTGCTCAAAGAACTAACTACTATCTCTACTACAGAATGCTCTAGCTCTCTTCTTAGTCTAGCTTGTCTAATTTCTATTATCTGTCCCACCACTACAAATGAGGCAAGAATGCCAATTTAAAGAGAACCCTCAAAACATGTCGGCCCAGCCAGACATTTACAAAATAAAATAGCCAAAACAAGTTGGCCCCAGGAAATTCAAAATAAGGCACACATTAAATGTCGATACATCATCAAGGTTGGCCAAAACACATTCCTCAATGCAACCCGGATTAACACATGCCCTATAATAATAGGCAAGCACATATCACAAAGTTGACATGATATTAATTACTACCTCCCTTATCCTTGTTCTGATCTAGCAATTCATGAACTTTCAAAAACACCTTATCTAACTCAGCAACAGGTGGCAAGGGTAGTATTTCGAGTGGACATTCAACTGATTCAATCTCTTCCCTTGACTGCTTAACCGTCGTATCCCAATCACCCTTATATGCCAAGTATTTATCCACTACAGCCAGATAAGTAGCTGCATCATCCAATTGGTGCCCTGTCACAAAATTTTCAATATCAGGGGCATAGACATCATTCCACCATTCCCTTAATTGTTCCAAACTCAAGTACCTAGGGGCAATCTTCCTCCTGCTAGTCATTATCTCAAAAAAGGTGATGTATCCATCATAAACACTAGTTAAATTACCATCTATCTACTTCCTTTGTTTGTAGATCTTCTCGATGGTTTTGTGTTGGATTTGCAGGGCTTCAAACCACTCCCAAGGCTCATTAACCCTAGATGAAGAAAGAATTCCATCAACGACCAGCTGATCCTTATTATACTCCATGATTGTTTTGGTTTTCTTCAATAAGAGATTAGTGTCCTCCTTATCCTGAGATAAAACATAATCTAACAAATCCTTAGCCCCTATTGCATCCTTTCCAGTTGAAAGGATCTCCTTTATTGCATCATCTCCCTTAGCCTGTACCTCCTACAACCAATTGATTGTAGCCAGAGTAGAAGCTTTCATCTTTTCTAATTCAGAGATGGTTTCCTTCGGCTAGAAACCAGCAGTAGCAAAAGAGGATGGGTGAAAAGATTGTAAGGGCTTCATCAAATCTTCTAGAAATTTCCTAAGCCTTTCATTCTCTTTCTTTAGTTCATTCTTAGACTGTGTTTCCTTCCTTAATCTCCCAATGATCACTGCACTGGACCCCTCATATTCTTCAATATCTTGCTCCATAGAAGTGGGCCCGAGATTAATGGTTTGTACATCGTAATCCTTCCCGGTGACCTCATCTTTACTTTTACCAGCAGTGGGGGTAGCAATATGAATGACCCTGTTTCTAGCTTCATCCCTCTCGATTTTGGAAACCACCTTAGCTACCTTCTTCCTCTTACCCTTTCCAATCTTGGCCAAGATTTCATCCCAATTGAGAGGAGTGTCCTCAACAATGACTTGTTTCCTTTTGATCTCTTTGTCTAGCCAATCTGGAATAGCAGGATCCACCCTGATTTCATCTTTCTTGACCTCTTCATGCTGATCTACCGTCTCATCCCTTTCCTTTTCAAGAGATTGACCACCTTTGATTCCAAATTCTAGCTCCTCTTCTTGTAGGGGTGATGGAGTCTTAACAAGAACATCCTCCTTCTTAGGGGATCTATTATCTTTACTATTTGCAGGAGAATCCTCATATTGCACCAACAGAGAATGATGCACTTCCACATTTCCTACCTCAATCTCAGTAGTTGCGCCATAAATTTCCCCATCCTTAAACGGTTTCGCTTCCTCACTAGTCTCATGCTCTTCATAAGTCATCTGCTCAGGTATACCCAATGAAGGAGAGGTATCCTTCTGTTGCTCTATAGTGGATGCCATTGGAAGGGGATCTGTCTTTTGCATGGTCTCTTTGGGAGATGGAGTTCTTGACCTTCTTGAATAAACTTGGGTTTTCTCCCCTAAACTCTCCACATTAACCACATGAGGGTCCTCCTTATCCTTAGAAGTTTCTTGATCTTTCTTCCTAGAAGCCTTGGTTATCCTTGTCCTTTTTGGCTCTGGAGGAGTGTCTTCTTTCTCTGCTTTCTCAAGTTCCTCCTCTTCGGTAGACTTACCTATTTTCACAGTATGACTCCTCTTCTTTCCCCTAGGTTTTCTTTTCTTTTTAGGCTCACCCTCCTTAGGGCCTCTGACTTTGATCTTAAAAGGTGAGCCTACCTTAGTTTTTCCAATAGAATCATCCTCACCTGACTCCTCTAAGGTAGAATGAGCATTAAAAATTCCCATCAGATTAAAAGTACAAGGTACCTTTTCACTCTCCAACTCCCATACTTTATGTTTCAACCATGACTTAGTGGATTTCATAATAGGAGCCATCAATTCCTCCAGTTCAGTTATTTCTCTTTTTGACCAATTTATCTCTCCAATGGGTCTATCCTTGACTAATTCAAATGCATGATCCTGGACTAAATTTTCATCATCCTCCAACTGATCAGGGATCACCTTAACATTTTACATTCTGATTACGTCAACTGGAAGCCTAGAATACCTTTTCTTTCTCACCTCAAAGTCATCCTTGTTGTTCGCCCAGTAGTCCTCTAGATCATCTTTGTGATGATATTCTTTAGTAGCCTTCTTCTGTGCTTTGCCAGTGATGTCAAAGCTTTCCCTCTTAGAATGGAAAGTGAAACCAAAAGTACTTAACTCCTCCCCTGATCCATGAGCCAATTGGATTGAAGGGAAAACCTCACTTATACCAATTTTCAAGGGAAAATCCCCACCAAACCCTGTCTTGTGCTTCTCATTTTTAACAATAACATCAAAATCACATATCTGCCAGGTAACCTCCAAGAGTATGATGTGGTCAGTGCGATATCTTGGCAATCTATATGGAGCAGTGGGACATCCATCAAGTTTGATATAGGAGAAGGTGGGGAATTGTATAAACTAGTCTCCATCAGAAATTCTCACATGCTCTGCATTCTGAAGCAACCTAGTAATATGCATAGTGAATGCATCATTTACTCTTCTATAATTCGGATTCCCTAGATGCAGCTCAGGGTACACCTCATAGATAAAATCTTACCTAAATGTTCCTTTTGGACTCAATCCCCTGTATGGATAAAATTTTGCAAGTACATATACCACATAAGATGTCATGGTGAATTTCTTTGTCTCCAACACATTGCTCATCTGCCTATCAATAATTGCATTGATAATCCCTGCCCACTGGTAATTGATGCCTTGATCAATCTTGTTAATGACATGCACCATCCAATTCTCCAGTTCCCCAGCACTCTTCAAGCCCGCCACCCTACTCAACAGTGTGATTGCATCATATATATCTTGTCAGAACTTGACCCTGTGTAACTATTTAGGCAACTTAGAGAAATGAGATTTTGGCTTTTCAAGCTAGGAATTAATCATCTGCTGGGCCTTGGTAGGCTCATCCTCATAATAAATCCTAGCCAAGTCCATGTCCAAGGCACACACACATGGTAAGTCTAGCATATCAAATGCCTGAGCAATGGAAACTGGATTAAAGTTTGCCAATACTCTCCCATCAGTGTTGACGATCCTCTGCGTATCAAAGTCATAGTGTTAGGAACACTAATATTAATTCATAGCATTGAACTGCAGGAGGAAATCCTACCACATGAGCTAGTCTGGATTTCACCACTCCCTTGGTCAGGACTAATAAATCCCTCTAAGCTATCCTTTCTTTGAACTCCTCATATCTCTAAGCTCCCACATTGGTATCCAAGACCTCTAACAAAACTGAAGCCACCTTACTTTCCGGCAACTAATTCTTCACATCTATCCTTATCCTTTCTGCATCTATAACTGAATATCCCTCTGTATCTCCCTTAGACTTTTCTGTCGTAGCCTTGCTCGATTCAGCCTGCATTCATAAAAGAGCCTCATGAAAATCTAACTATCATCGATATTTCAATCAAAAGGTTAGCCTTGAAACCACATGAAATCATTAAGATAAATCATTAATCATCAAGCTTGAAAATCTAGGAAAATGAAGTAATCCGGGAAAAAGAAGTAATCCGGGAAAATCCAGTCGGGACAGAATTTTGGAGAAATCCGACCCAGATGGACTCTTGTTACCAAGACATCATTTCGTCAAATAAATCATCAATTCAGACACAAGAGATGCATAATTATCATGAGATCCATCCAATTAGCAACAAGAAATCATCATCCAACATTTGATTCATGACCTCAAGTTCAAAAATCCAAATCAAGTGGAACCAGGCAGAAAATAAAAAAAAACTAGGTAGTTCGGATTTCCGTGGGTGGCTTGAAATTCTGGGAACTCATCATACTCTGGGGAAATGGAAAAATCTGGGAAAATGAAGTAATCCAGGAAAATCCAGGTGCACGAAAACTCCGCGGATGCTTTGGAAACCCAATGATCATTCGGCATGTAGACCATTAATCGAGTGATCATACCAACCCCCCATCTGAATCCAACAAACATAAACTCAACTCCAAAAAGCCAAATTTTGATTATACTTGAATTTAGACTCCCAGGACTCTCAAATGGTTGATCCTTGCATCAAAATAATGATGCCCTAAACTTGACAACTAAACCTCTGCCATGAGTGTTAGGGCAGACTCGAAATTCAGACACCATCCCTCAAAATGATTAAACTAGGGCACACCAGGGTCTCAAATGTTGCGAACAAGGTCGAGCTAGATGCAGGACATGAGGGTCATGACAACTCCACCAAACTTGACAACCTTGGGCAGATATATCGAAACCCTAACTTCACAAATTATACCAGATTACGTGCCAACAAGGCAAGGTCCTAACAAGAATGCCTAGTCATAGGGGTACACGCAAAATTCAATCAAAAAATGAAGGTAAGTGCAGTGCAAGTGTTAAAACCCATGGAAAGGTGAATTGAACCCTAATTCGATAAATATGTAACCATGAAAATAAACAAGGGCTGACCCAAATAATCATCAACAATGACTTGAAAGATTCAATCACAAAGCGCAAAATAATAGAAGTCAACAACGACTTACTATGGGTTAAATCCAAATGAACCTCAAGCCCAAGGAAATCACTGTGAATCAGGGTGCACCAGCGGCGATAATATCAACACAAATGCCCAAGGAATCCACATGCGAGTAAACCAAATCCACCAATCAAAGCTCAAATATGAACACACTCAAGTGCTAGAGCAAATAGAAAGTGAATAATGAAATCAAGAAGAGCACCAATAGACCTTAAATTCACTCACACTCATGCCAGAGAAGACGTACCCAAAGCATTAATGGCTGACAAGACATATCGAGAAAATCCAAAAACCTGATGTCGAAACAGAACTTTGGGAAAATCCACACGATCTGGAAAATCCCAGATTTAACCAGAAACCTGGACTCCAGAAAAACTTAACATTGACAGATGATGGACTAGGACCTGGAAAAATCCAGGTGAGCCAAAAAATCTCGGACCCAGGTCAAAACCCGGATTCCATCAAAAAACCAAGTTTGACCGATTCAACCTTTAGGGTAAGACCAAGGTAAGAAAGACTAACATCTTGAGACCTCAAAAGGAAAAATCCAATAAAAATCCACAGGTCCAAGAGACATTTGAAATTAAAAAAAATAGAGGGTCCCTACTCCAAGTGGGGCGTGTGTGCAAAATTTGCACAACAAATGGCGACTCTGTTGGGAAATTCTCCAAAGCATTTCGATGACAAACTGGAATCAAGAACCCAGAACTTATGATTTCCACTCATCCATTCAGTCACCACCTACGGTTAAACCAAAGAACCAACAAGCCATCCAAACTTTCCTACACCAGGGTTGAAGTGTGTGCATATGCATTCATTACCCCCCTTTAGCTGCAAAAGAAACCAAACTTGGTCTGAATAGGCTACATAAAGATTCATACTCTAAAAGCAACCTGGATAGAGCCTCGCTGCCAGTCAGGCGTCTATAGCCCCGATGAGGTTATCGCCATGATTCTCCTGAAAATAGCTCTACTACCAGCCAGGCATCCATAGCCCCTGTAGAGATATTCAGATTCCCCTGATGAGTTGAATTCAGTCTTTTGATTTTCCATATTCTCTTTCTTTTTTTGATATTGCTTATCTTTTCACTTATTTCTCTCTCTTTTTTTTTTACTTCAATTTGTGAACAGTGAAGTTCACACTCAGGGATGAGAACCACAATGGCACTAGAGTAGAAAAAAGATTTTTCACCTGTGCAAACTTCACAAGGACCTTCTACAACCTCAGGCATCTTTAATATTCAAAATGTGAGACCCTAATGTACTCTTGTTCAATCTAACTAAAGGACTCTTTGTCTTAGACATAGGGGTATGTGACATTGGGTAGAGAATTCATACCATGATGTTTTGGAAAAAATATTAAAGTTTGAGAAGGAAATACTGAGAGCACCACACCTACTTTGTCACCATTGTTACACAAATGCAACAGGAAATCCCATAAAGAGTAAGAACCAAGAGCAAGAGCAACACAAACCAAAGAAAAACAAGCCAAAGCAAACCTACTCTAGCCAAAACAAAGTGAGAAAAAACCGAAAAGAGACCTACTCTAACCAAAGCAGAAACAAAAAATGAAAGACAATCTATTCTAACAAAGTAGACAACAGAAAGCAACCTAAACTAACTATATACAAAACAAGGAGCTGAAAATAGCTCAGGATTGGAAATAATGTTTCAAATACTACCCATTAATAGGTAGTGAAATATCTTCCCCCATAAGAGTCTTCAAATGGAAGGCATTATCTCCAAGTATTTCAGCAATTTGATATGGACCGAGCCACAGTTTATCAAACTTCCCATGGTCCCCTTTCTGATCATGAGGTTTATCCCAGTATAATACAAGGTCAGAAATCCTAAAGGCTTTGACCCTAGCCCTTCTGTCAAACCACCTCTTGACTACCCCTTGATGTTTGGCAAAGTTCTCAAGGGCATCATCTCTTTTCTCCTCAAGGTTAAGTAGCTCTGTCAACCTGGCCTCCCTTCTATCCCCCTCATCATAAAACTCATTAATAAATTGCAAGGTTGGGATCTTGAGTTGAATAGGGAATACTGGCTCAAGACCATATACTAAGTGATAGGGAGATGTTCCGATAGATGACTTAAGCCTTGTACGATTTTCCCAAAGGGAAAACTGAATCTGGGTGTGCCAGTCTTTTGGGTTCCTCTCCAATAGCTTACATATAATAGTCAATAAGTTCTTATTGGAAGATTCTGCCAGACCGTTACCCTGAGGGTAGTAATTAGATGCAAACTTTATAATAATGCCATGATCAAAAGCCCAATTTGAAAATTTTAAAGATGCGAAAGCAGGGCCATTATCACAGACAACAGAAATAGGACATCCTAATTGGTTAATAATAGCCGATTCTAGAAAATCAATCACTACCTTAGATGTACATTGCCTACAAGCGAAAGCTTTAGTCCACCTTGTGAAATAATCAGTAATGGTTAGAATGTACCTATGTCCCACAGAAGATGGTGGGTTAATAGGACCTATAAAGTCCATACCCCATTGAGCAAAAGGCCTTACCTCTGTAACTAGTTGAAGTGGGAATGTTGCATACCTTTCCTTCATTGCTGCAGTCTAGCAAGTGTGACAGATCCTGACATGATGGTGAATGTCCTTGAACAACGTGGGCCAATAATACCCAACCCTCAAGATCTAATTTTCTATGGCAATAGCAGAACCATGGCTAGTGCCATACTTTTCATGAAATTCGTGCATCACCCTTTCGGCTTCTTTTTTCCCAAGACACCTCAAATAAATGCCTTCATGATTTCTCTTGTATAGAACAACTCCCTTTACCATGAAACTATCACTCTTCAGTCATAGAGCTCTTCTCTATATAGCATTAAGATGGCTTGGGGATCGTTGGTTCAGCAAGTAATAAATTATGTCATCATACCAGCCACCTAGGGAAACCTCCTCAATATTATAACTCTGAACAGTCAGTTCAGGCCTCATTTTGGCCATAGTCTGAGTAAGTCCCTACCCCCTTACCAACTTCATGGGTTGGATCTCAATATCATATTCTTGTAGCATTGTCACCCACTTGGCTCTACACTCACCCAACTCATTTTGCATCAACAGTAACTTAACTGCAGGATCTGGGACAATTGCATAAACCTTATTCCTGAGGATATAATGTTTGAATTTCTTCACTGCTCTGACCAGGGCATATGCCTACTTTTCTACACTCAGATATTTCAACTCAGCATCTTTTAATGGTGCACTCATAAAAGCAATAGGATGCTCATTTCCCTCATTAGACTTATGAGTCAACATTCCCGCACATGAATGGTCTGAGGCAAATGAATAGATGTAAAAGGGCTTACTGTAATCGGGACTTACCAATACTGGAGCATCAGCAATGGCTCTTTTGATTTTTGCAAATGCCTCTTTTGCTTCTGTAGTCCATTCAACTTTAGCATCTTGCTTCAACATTGCATTCAGAGGTTTAACAATTTCAGCAAATCCAGTAATGAATTTCCTGATGAAGTTGATCTTGCCAAAGAAAGACTTCATCTCTTTTTTGCTAGTAGGTGGCTGAATCTTCAGTATGGCCTCCACTCTCTCTGGATCAATAGCAATTCCCTTTTCAGATATGACATGTCCCAGCAATTTCCCTTCTGTCACTCCAAAAATGTGCTTTTTAGGATTCAAGGATATGCTGAATTCCCTACACCTTTGAAACACTTTGCGTAAGTTAGAGATGTGGTCCCCCCTATTTTTGGAAAAGACAGTTAGATCATCCATATAAATAATAATGCACTTTCCTAGGATATCTTTAAAGGAAATATCCATATCCCTTTGAAATGTAGCCCCAACATTAATAAGACCAAAAGGCATCCTCCTGTAAGCAAAGGTACCCCATTTAGTTGTGAAAGCAGTCTTGTGCCTATCTTCATATTGAACCATTACTTGGTTGTATCCTGAATAGTCATCTAGAAAGGACATCATCTGAGAACCATTAACCACTTGGAGTACTTCATCCAATGAAGGGACTGGATAATTGTCTTTTTCTGATGATCTGTTTAGATTTCTGAAATCAACGCAAAGTTTGATTTCCCCATTCTTTTTCCTTACTCGGACTAGGTTCGCCACCCATATTGAATGCCTAACAGGAAATATAATTCTAGAAAATAGTAATTTCTGAACTTTTTTCTGTATAACCGGTTCTAGTAATGCGTTAATTGGTCTCTGTCTCTGCCTGAAAGGCTTAGCCCCTGGCTTCAGAGGTATAGTATGAGTTATGATTAATGTATCATAAGTTTTTAGGTCTTCATAACTCTAGGCTACTATATCTAGAAAGATATGCAATGCTTCAATTATTCCTTGTCTTTCCTCTAGAGTGCATACCTGGCCAATAAAAATGTTCTTAGTATTATCTTCAGTTCCCATGTTGTAAGTATCACACTGTCCACTAATAGATTTCTTTTTAGACTCTTGCTCCTAATCTCTGATCTTATCCAGATCAAAAATCCGCTCCAACTATACCATTCCCCTTGGAATGGTATTAGACTTCAAATTTATCACTCCCTCCAAATCCAGTTCTACTTCTTGGAGTTCTGTTTCATCAATGATTTGGGAAGCGAAAACATCTGTGTTTGTAATAAAGTCCAGGATATGCTTGTCATCTTCAAATACCTGAAATTTAGTAACATTGTCTGGAACTAATGGCACAGGAGTCAATTCTATAGTAAAATTTTTCAAACCTGACAAAGATAGGGGCTGCAGAGTGCTCGCTGCCTAGGCCAGAGAATCCACAGTTTGATTCTTCTGTCATGGTATCTGTTGAATATTAAAGGCATCAAATTCCTCAATGAGGTCCCATACTTTATGCCTATAATTAGTCATTCTCCTATCATGGCATGAATATTGTTTCCTTACTTGCTTAATTACCAACTCAGAATCACCAAAAACTTGCAGATTCTTAACCTTTTTCTTGAGTGCCATAAGAATTCTGTGAATCAATGCCTCATATTCTGCTACATTATTAGTATAGTGGAATTGAAGTCTATGGGCTACAAAGAAGGTTTTACCTTTTGGGCTAATCAATTCAAATATTACTTCAACTCCATGCTTGGATTTAGATCCATCAAATCTGAGGGTCTAGCATTCAGCGGTTACATTTCTCTTCATCATATCCTTTGGGTTATTATTGCTGGAGGGTTCCTCATACGACATTACTCTCTTTCCTTTATAATCTTCTGGAGGGCTTTGCATGCCTATCTTGACTGTCAGGGTTGGATTTATGCATTTCTATATTCATTCTACTACTGTTTGAAATAAACAGCATTCCAGCTCTGAGTGGGAAGCATTGTGAACTCTACACCAGTTAGGTAAGAGTAACTCTTCAAAGTTTGTCATCCTACCGAGGTGAACCTGGTTTTCAATACACTGCCTAATGAATTCCTGGAAACTATCTAGTAGGCTGATCTGATTGTCCTTAGATTCATCTTCTTCCTTAATTGATCCTGTCAGAACAGTAGCATTGTTGGATCATGTTTATGTATCAATGGACATCACATGAAGCATCAATACCTCCTCTGAATCTAAATCCTCATAGGGAGTCAATAGCATATAATTTCCCATGCCTACTTCTGATATCATAACTTCATTTGAAGTATTTTGATATTCTGTAATCATGTATTTCATTCTTGGTTCTCTCTCAATTCTGATATGATTTGGCACCCCTTTCCAGGGAAGCCACATGTGGGAGTGATCAATAAATACATATCCATTTAGGGCCTTCATAAAATCTCTTCCTAGAATTAGGCCATATGCATCAGGGATATTAGCTACTTGAATATTGATAACCTGTTGGATTCTTGGGTCAGAAGCTACTTGCATGTGAATCATGTTTAATTCTTCCACTACATTTACTTCGGTTCTATCCAACTAAGTTACCTTCTTCTGGGAGTCAGTAGGTGTAATCTCTAAAGCTCTAAATACTCCAAATGGCATCACATTAGTAGAAGCACTAGAATCCAGTAAACAATTATGTAAGTTCTTACTGAATATGCGCATAGAGATCAAGAATGGTGGAGTCTCTGTCTTCCCTTGAAACAAAGTTGGCTGAGTATCTACCTGGGCCACTTGAGTCTTGTCTTTCTCCTTTCCTTTATCTCCAGGGGGAAAGTTAGTCTGACCACAGGCCTGGTTTTGTGTCTTCACAGCCTGAGAACTAGAAACCTTGTTGACATTCTCACTGGAAGGTTTATCCAATGACACTGGTTGTGCATCATAGGCACCTAGAACTGCATTCCTAATTGCTGGGGACCTTAGAACTCGAATACTGAAAGATTAACCTTTAATTTCTTGAACTCTTCAGCAATATACAAAGCCATCTACTCTTCACTTAGATTAGTGGGGATGTCTCTGGGAGATTCCTTCACCTTATCTTTACCTGTTTGAACAGTTTTTTCCTTCTATGGGTTAGTTTGAGCTTGTCTTTCCTTTGAAAAGTACTACTTGGACACATGTGGAAAAGGCAGGTTATTACTAGCACTTGGGTCTGGAGGGATATTGAAATTATTAGGAGGAATGGAAGTGGTGAAAGGACCCCTAGCCTACGGGCGTCTATGGGGCATGTCTCTTAAATTATATCCTTTACCCTACCTCTGGAACATCTGCACTTCTTCAACATAAGCCTCTTCCTGATCCAGCGGGCCATTATCATTTGTTGCCTCCTCATTGAATAAATGAGCCACCTCATCTCCATTGTAGATTTGATCTATTTTATCCTCCTAGGAATCAGATTCCTCTTCTGGAACATTTTATTCACCTGCTGGAAAAGGGGCATGATTTATCACCAGCATAGGAGAGTCATAGGGGATGGAGGGAACAATTTCTTGACCATTTGCATTATTTTCCACTTAATACTGGAAAATAGAGGCTACAATTTAGAATTCTGGATATTCTAACTCAGAATGTTGGCTTGTCTTATGAAGCCTACACCATCCTGGCAGGGCAGCTTCAACCAGATATACACCACTGGGAGGGTTGTCTTGACTAACTAGTTGATTAGTGGATTGGTTGAGAGGTTGATTGACTGGCTGATCCAATGGAGTGGGGACTCCTCCATTATTAGGTCCTGTATTCCATGTCCTATTCTGTCCCTGTGACTGCCTCCTATCAAATCTTGGCCCACTACTTTTCCCTCTATCAAAATTTTGTCTTCTATCATTATTGTACCCTCTATCATTATTGAATCCTCTCTCATTGTTATAACCTCTATCCAGATTATATCCTCTGTCATTGTTATAACCCCTTTCATTACATTGTCCTCTATCAAAATTTTGCCCCTATGGATGTTCTCTATTCTGATTGGATTGTAAATTTCTCTAAGCAGCTTGTAATTGGCTATTTTGATTCCTTAGGTAAGTCACTTCTAAGTTTAACTTTTTAATCTGCTCAGCCATTTCATCAACCCTATCCTTATTTGGATCTCCATAAGGGGCCTGGCTTGGATTACTCTGAGGAGGAACAAACATTGTAGCAGATCCCATGGACTAGTGCAACACTTTAGAATGTTGCAAGTAGGTAGGGAAACTAGTTGGCTACTGCTGATACAAGGGCTGGTTAACTTACTGCTGTGGGAAGTTCATTATAGGAGAGACCTGGCTCATGGGAGGACTAGGATGCAGTACCAAAGGCAATTGAGGTATTGGATTCATGATTGGCATATGATTGGTGAGTGCCTGATTCACTACTTGAACCTAGTTTGGGTGTACAATTGGTCCTAAAGAAGGCAATGGTCCAGCCAAATGTTGCCTCAAATATGTGCTAAGTTTGATTGCTTCTGTATAAGCATCAACTAGGCGAGCTGGAGGATTGGGTCTCCATTTCAGAAAGGTCACCGTAAGGCTGTCCAATGCTTCATAATAGACTCCTAGGGCTATAGCATCGTCCAAGACATAAGGGTCTTGAAGTCTGGTGTACACATGGTGGAACCTATTATTGAAACTAGATATGGGTTCATTAACCTCTCTCTTGACTCTAGTTAATTGTAGATACAATTCATTGGCACTAATAGGTATTTTGAACTTCTGTAAAAAGGTACTTTCAAGATCATTCTAGTTAAGAATTGAACCAGATGAGAGGTGATTGTACCAGTAAAAAGCCTCCTCTCCCAAGGAATAAGGAAATAACCTACAGGCGACATCCTCATGAGCAATTCCTCTATCTTTGAGACAGGTTTGAAAGATCTTGATATGCTCTTCTACGGTCCTGTTTGGGTCATTAACATGAAATTTCAAACATAAGTGCTTAGGGTTCTTGGGCATGACATTGTAAGTATTGAAAAACAAGGGAGATGGATTATTAGCAAGGAAAGCCATTGGTAAGGGTGGTGGTAGTGGTTGATTAACGATAGGTTGGGGTTGCTGAATGGGGACGGCCCCAGGGATGGGTATGGCTTCAACTTCTGGAAGTGAAGATGTAGATGATACTGGTGAAGGGATGGGTGATGATGATTCTCCCCTTTCTTGAGTCCTCCTTGACCTAGTGGGAAAATGTAATTCCTGTAAATCCTCCTCTCCTGGGGTAGATCTAGTACTTCTTCTATATCTCTTAGGAGAGATGGTGTTTAAGAAACGATCCAGTGAGCTCATTCAGGCCCTCCCTCTAGCGCCAATCTATTGATGGTTTTTTCTGCATAGCAACAACTCAGATAGAAAATAATATTCTATCTCTCTTGAAAGATAATCTTCAACAATAAATTGTTGAAAAGCACCCCAAGGTCTCTTGGGTGTTAGGTCTTGACAATGCACAAACAACTCAGATAATATGTGAAAATGCTGGTAATCACAATCGAACCTTACTACAAGCAAACTATATCTTTTCAATTCATCAAATTTTGCAACCTTATGATCTTAAATCCTAAATCTAACCAAATGATAAAGAAACAGCAAAAGATGAGGGTGTAAGAGATAACGAAATCTAAACTATTTCTAAGATGAACAATGCAAATGATAAATACCTAGAACGGACCAATCTCAAATAGCCAATTCCTGCTTAACCCACAATGCAATATCACAAGAAAGGTGCAATATTCTAAGGCATACAGATTTTCAAATCATAGACATTCATCCACAATTGAACTAAGCACAAATAGATGTATGGTCCAGGTTGACTTCACCAGCCTACTACAATCAGATAGTTGCCAGGAGTATAGACCAAAGATTGCTACAAACATTCCAAGCATGAAACCATGAACATTATTCACCAAACTAATCTAATTCTAAATTTTACATCAAATCTTATATCTTCGAGCAATTTTAAAGGATGGAACAATAGGAACCATGCAAGACTAACTAACACAAAAGAATTCACCAGAGAAACCACAATGCCTTCAATTGTATTAGATTGCCAAAATATAGCAACAATTCTACTGTTCAGTGTTACAACACTTGCTCAAAGAACTAACTACTATCTCTACTACAAAATGCTCTAGCTCTCTTCTTAGTCTAGCTTGTCTAATTTTTATTATCTGTCCCACCACTACAAATGAGGCAAGAATGCCAATTTAAAGAGAACCTTCAAAACATGTCGGCCCAGCCAGACATTTACAAAATAAAATAGCCAAAACAAGTCATCCCTAGGAAATTCAAAATAAGGCACACATTAAATGTCGATACATCATCAAGGTTGGCCAAAACACATTCCTCAATGCAACCCGGATCAACAGATACCCTATAATAATAAGGAAGCACAAATCAAAAAGTTGACATGATATTAATTACCAACTCCCTTATCCTTGTTCTGATCCAACAATTCATGAACTTTCAAAAACACCTTATCTAACTCAGCAACAAGTGGCAAGGGTGGGATTTTGAGCCGACATTCAACTGATTCAATCTCTTCCCTTGACTGCTTAACTGTCATATCCCAATCACCCTTATATGCCAAGTATTTATCCACTACAACCAGATAAGTAGCCGCATCATCCAATTGGTGCCCTGTCACAAAATTTTCAATATCAGGGGCATAGACATCATGCCACCATTCCCTTAATTGTTCCAAACTCAAGTACCTAGGGGCGATCTTCCTCCTGCCAGTCATTATCTCAAAAAAGGTGATGCATCCATCATAAACACTAGTTAAATTACCATCTATCTGCTTCCTTTGTTTGTAGATATTCTTGATGGTTTTGTGTCGGATTTGTAGGGCTTCAAACCACTCCCAAGGCTCATTAACCCTAGATGAAGAAAGAATTCCATCAACGACCAGCTGATCCTTATTATACTCCATGATTGTTTTGGTTTTCTGCAATAAGAGATTAGTGTCCTTATCCTAAGATAAAACATAATCTAACAAATCCTTAGCCCCTATTGCATCCTTTCCAGTTGAAAGGATCTCCTTTATTGCATCATCTCCCTTAGCCTATACCTCCTGCAACCAATTGATTGTAGCCAAAGTAGAAGCTTTCATCTTTTCTAATTCAGAGATGGTTTCCTTCGGCAAGAAACCAGTAGTAGTAAAAAAGGATGGGTGAAAGGATTGTAAGGGTTTCATCAAATCTTCCAGACATTTCCTAAGCCTTTCATTCTCTTTCTTTAGTTCATGCTTAGACTGTGTTTCCTTCCTCAATCTCCCAATCATCACTACACTGGACCCTTCATAATCTTCAATATCTTGCTCCCTAGAAGTGGGCCCCAAGATTAATGGTCTATACATCGTAATCCTTCTCGGTGACCTCATCTTTACTTTTACTAGCAGTGGGGGTAGCAATATGAATGACCCTATTACTAGCTTCATCCCTCTTGATTTTGGAAACCACCTTAGCTACCTTCTTCCTCTTACCCTTTCCAATCTTTGCCAACATTTCATCCCAATTGAGAGGAGTGTCCTCAACAATGACCTATTTCCTTCTGATCTCTTTGTCTAGCCAATCCAGAACAACAGGATCCACCCAGATTTCATCTTTCTTGACCTCTTCATGTTGATCTCCCGTCTCATCCCTTTCCTTTTCAAGAGATTGACCACCTTTTATTCCCAATTCTGGCTCCTCTTCTTGTAGGGGTGATGGATTCTTAACAAGAACATCCGCCTTCTCAGGGGATCTATTATCTTTACTATTTGTAGGAGAATCCTCATATTGCACTAGCGGAGAATGATGCACTTCCACATTTCCTACCTCAAACTTAGCAGCTGCGCCATAAAGTTCCCCATCCTTAAACGGTTCTGCTTCCCCACTAGTCTCATGCTCTTCATGAGTCATCAGCTCAGGTATACCCAATGAAGGAGAGGTATCCTTATGTTGCTCTATAGTGGATGCCATTGGAAGGGGATCTGTCTTTTGCATGGTCTCTTTGGGAGATGGAGTTCTTGACCTTCTTGAATAAACTTGGGTTTTCTCCCTTGAACTCTCCACATTAACCACATGAGTGTCCTCCTTATCCTTAGAAGTTTCTCAATCTTTCTTCCTAGAAGCCCTAGTTATCCTTGTACTTTTTGGCTCTAGAGGAGTGTCTTCTTTCTCTGCTTTCTCAAGTTCCTCCTCTTTGGTAGACTTACCTATTTTCACAGTATGACTCCTCTTCTTTCCCCTAGGTTTTCTTTTCTTTTCAGGCTCACGCTCCTTAGGGCCTCTAACATTGATCTTAAAAGGTGAGACTACCTTAGTTTTGCCCATAGAATCATCCTCACCTGACTCCTCTGAGGTAGAATGAGCATTCAGATTTCCCATTAGATTAAAAGTACAAGGTACGTTTTCACTCTCCAACTCCCATAATTTATGTTCCAACCATGACTTAGTGGATTTCATAATAGGAGCCATCAATTCCTTCAGTTCAGTTATTTCTCTTTCTGACCAGTTTATCTCTCCAATGGGTCTATCCTTGACCGATTCAAATGCATGATCCTGGACTAAATTTTTGTCATCCTCCAACTAATCAGGGATCAACTTAACATTGTACATCCTGATTACATCAACTGAAAGCCTAGAATACCTTTTCTTTCTCACCTCAAAGTCATCCTTGTTGTTTATCTAGTAGTCCTCTAGATCATCTTTGTGATGATATTCTTTAGTAACCTCCAAGAGTATGATGTGGTCAATGGGATATCTTGGCAATCTATATGGAGCAGTGGGACATCCATCAATTCTGATATAGGAGAAGGTGGGGAATTGTATAAACTAGGCTCCATATCTTTTTATCAGTTCTTTGGCTCCATCAGAAATTCTCACATGCTCTACATTCTAAAGCAACCTAGTAATATGCATAGTGAATGCATCATTTTCTCTTCTATAATTCAGAGTCCCTAGATGCAGCTCAGGGTACACCTCATAGATGACATCTTGCCCAAATGTTCCTTTTGGACTCAATCCCTTGTATGGATAAAATATGGCAAGTACATATACCACATAAGATGTCATGGTGAATTTCTTTGTCTCCAACACATCTCTCATCTGCCTATCAATCATTGCACTGATTATCCTTGCCCAATGGTAATTTATGCCTTGCTCAATCTTGTTAATGACATGCACCATCCAATTCTCTAGTGCCCCAACACTCTTCAAGCCCGCCACCCTACTCAACAGTGTGATTGCATCATGTATATCTTGTCAGAACTTGACCTTGTGTAACTATTTAGGCAACTTAGAGAAATGAGATTTTGGATTTTCAAGCAAGGAATTGATCATCTATTGGGCCTTGGTAGGCTCATCCTCATAATAAGTCCTAGCCAAGTCCATGTCCAAGGCACACACACATGGTAATTCTAGCATATCAAATGCCTAAGCAATGGAAACTGGATTAAAGTTTGCCAATACTCTCCCATTAGTGCTGACGATCCTATGCATATCAAAGTCATAGTGCCATGCACACTCTAATATTAATTCATAGCATTGAACTGCAAGAGGAAATCCTACCACATGAGCCAATCCAGATTTCACCACTCCCTTGCTCAGGACCGATAAATCCCTCTGAGCTATCCTTTCTTTGAACTCCTCACATCTCCAAGCTCCCACATTGGTATCCGAGACCTCTAACCAAACTGAAGCCACCTTACTTTCCAGCAACTAATTCTTCACATCCAGCCTTATCCTTTCTGCATCTGTAACTTAAGATCCCTCTGTATCTCCCTTAGACTTTCCTATGATAGCCTTTCTCAATTCAGCTTGCATTCATAAAAGAGCCTCATTAAAATCTAACTATCATGCATATTTCAATCAAAAGGTTAGCCTTGAAACCACTTGAAATCATTAAGATAAATCATTAATCATCAAGCTTGAAAATCTGAGAAAATGAAGTAATCTGGGAAAAAGAAGTAATCTAGGAAAATCTAGTCAGGGGGGAATTTTGAAGAAATCCAACCTAGATGGACTCCTGTTGCCAAGACATCATTTCATGAAATAAATCATCAATACGGACACAAGAGATGCATAATTATCATGAGATTCATCTAATTAGCAACAAGAAATCATCATCCAACATTTGATTCATGACCTCAAGTTCAAAAATCCAAATCAAGTGGAACCAGGCAGAAAACTGGAAAAAATTGGGTAGTTCAGATTTCCGCAAGCGGCTTGAAATTCTGGGAACTCATCATACTCTGGGGAAATGGAAAAATCTAGGAAAATGAAGTAATCTGGGAAAATCCGGGTGCACGAAAACTCCGCGGATGCCTTAGAAACCCAACAATTTTTCGGCATGCAGTCCATTAATCGAGTGATCATACCAACCCCCCATCTGAATCCAACGAACATAAACTCAACTCCAAAAAGCCAAATTTTGATTGTACTTGAATTTAGACTCCCAGGACTCTCAAATGGTTGATCCTTGCGTCAAAATAATGATGCCCTAAACTTGACAACTAAACCTCCGCCATGAGAGTTAGGGAAGACTCAAATTTCAGACACCATCCCTCAAAATGATTAAACTAGGGCACACCAGGGTCTCAAATGTTGCAAACAAGGTTGAGCTAGATGCAGGTCATGAGGGTCATGGCAACTGCACCAAACTTGACAACCTTGGGCAGACATATCAAAACCCTAACTTCACAAATTATACCAGATTATGCGCCAACAAGGCAAGGTCCTAACAAGAACGCCTAGTCACAGTGGTACACCCAAAATTCAATCAAAAAATCAAGGGAAGCATAGTGTAGGCATTAAAACCCATGGAAAGGTGAATCAAACCCTAATTCGATAAATACATAACCATGAAAATAAACAAGGGCCGACCCAAATAATCATCAACAATGACTTGAAAGATTCAATCACAAAGCGCAAAACAATAGAAGTCAACAACAACTTACCATGGGTTAAATCTGAATGAACGTTGAGCCCAAGGAAATCACTGCGAATTAGGGTGCCCCAGCGGTGATAATATCAACACAAACGCCCAAGGAATCCACATGCAAGCAAACCAAATCCACCAATCAAAGCTCAAAAATGAACACACTCAAGTGCTAGAGCAAATAGAAAGTGAATAATGAAATTAGGAAGAGCGCCAATAGACCTTAAATTCACTCACACTCACGCTAGAGAAGATGTACCCCAAGCATTAATGGCTAACAAGACATATCGAGAAAATCCAAAAACTCGAGGTCGAAATGGAACTTCGGGAAAATCCATGCGATTCAGAAAATCCTAGATTCAACTAGAAACCCAGACTCTCGAAAAACCTGACATTGACAAACAATGGACTAGGACCTAGGAAAATTCGGGTGAGCTGGAAAATCCCAAACCCAGGTCAAAACCCAGATTCCATCAAAAAAACAAGTTTGACCAATTCAACCTTTAGGGTAAGACCAAGGTAAGCAAGACTAACATATCGAGACCTCAAAAGGACAAATCCAATAAAAACCCACAGGTCTAAGAGACATCTGAAATTAAAAAAAATAGAGGGTCCCTACCCCAAGTGGGGCGTGTGTGCAAAATTTTCCCAACACTATTGTTGTGAAAGTTTTAGAGAGTATGAGGTCCTCTTACAAAAAATATTCATCAAAAATTTTCAAAGATGACCACTCAGGTGCATTTTCGTCAATTCCACATGGAATAATGTCGACTAAAGATACAAGGATGTATATTCATGTGAATTATGAGGAATATGATCACTCTAAATTGATTGATATTTGGAAAAAATTATTTACTGGTGATGACTTCTTGGTAAAGCCTGAGTACTCAAATGTGGTTGAGAAAAGGTTGGATAGATGGAATAATTTTCCCAATTTCAACTACGATGTAAAATATGTTAAAATAGTCCTAAGTAGAATTCATGACATATTTCTTTGGACTAACTGCCCACACTTGATAACAAAAGAAGTGATTAGGGTTGTAACAGGGCTTTGGGATAAATGTACAATACCTATGTTAAAATCTACGAAGAATGAGGTAGTAATGGAACTCACAAAAGCTGCATATGACAAAAGACCCTAGCGATGAAAACCATTACTAACCCTATTGTGAAGTATACAACCATGATGATTGGACATAAAATATATTTCACAAATAGAGATAATTTTATTTCGGCCACAACAATCTATATTGGTCTTGATATGGTTGAGAATGGTGTTGATTATGATCTTTGTGAGCTTCTTCGGATACAGTTGCTAGAGAACCTGAAGTTGACTAAGGAAAGGAAGTATGCCTTCAAGTTTGGTTCATTGATCATATGCTTATTGTTTTACTTCATGAAGAGACTTTCGAGAAAGAGTGAAGAAGTACATTGGGACTCGTCCAAACCTATAGGACATCAAATTTTTGATTATCTGCATAGTCTGGGAAATTTGGATGCTCAAGATAATGCGCTGACAACATTATTTTCTGTATTTAAAAGAAACATGAATGAAAGAGAGAGGATCTCGAGAAAAAATATTGAGATGTACAAGGATGAAATCATATTCCATGTCTCATCTAATGAATGCACGATTGTAGCTATAGAACCTTGTACTATATCAAATATCCTATTAGCTCAAGTGATATTTTCATCAAATCTCGCAAACATCTAGTTTTGATCCTCATCTATCATGAGGTCAAAACAAAATCATCATTATTGAATCTCACCTATCATGAGATCAATAAATCATCTAGTCTATCAACAACAATAAATCACCAGCTGACACAATGGAACATCATCAAAATCAAGGAGAAAAATAAAAAAATCTTCAATTATGTCCTGGATGTGCTACTAAAATCATCATTATTGAATCTCACCTATCATGAGATCAATAAATCATCTAGTCTATCAACAACAATAAATCACTGGCTGACGCAATGGAACATCATCAAAATCAAGGAGAAAAATAAAAAAATCTTCAATTATGTCCTAGATGCACTACTACAGTGCTTCATTGTGCTAAAAAGACACATGTGCCACTAAATTTTTTTAATGCACCAATACAGTCTCTCCATGCGCCATTATAATCAATGCGCTAGAGAATATCTCCAATGCACCGAAGAATCACATCATTGCGCCATAACATTATATGCACCACTTCTTTTGGTGGATGGGCCACAACACTGGACCTATGCATCATTTCATTTGATGCACTATCTAAATACCTCAATGTGCTAAAGCTATTATACTACACACTAAAAAGAAAATACACTATTACAGACCTTCTATGCACTACATCGAACTTGGGATGCACTAAATCCCTAAATCTATGTGCAAAAAGACCCATCCAATGTGCTAAAACATATGGCTAATGTGTTGAAATGTGTAAAACATCAAATTTCAAAATTAGAAACGTGGGAAAAACAATTCAAAAATTCACAAAGAAGGTTTTAGAAATTCGTACCAGAGGTCCATATGTTACTGCCCAGTTATGTTTCCACACACACTCGAACCGATGAGTCTCGTAGGGGATGACCATTTTTGCTAAATTTCTCAAGTTGTTCTCTCACTCAAAATTTCAAAATGAAAAGTGCACAAATGAATCTCTTTTTTTTCACTTTTTTGGCCTATTAAAAGGGGTAATTAAAGTAGGATTTAAGAAGGGATATTTTAATTTTTTAGGGATCAATTAATCAAATGGCACGTTATCTCTTCAATGTTGAGAGATAAATCACTGTAACATCATTATAGCAGAAAATTATCATCAATTATCATCAATTCCATCAAAAATCACCAAAATCATCAAAAATTTCAAAAATATTTAAAACATCAAAAAATCCCCGATTTATCTCCCGAGGGGGCATATATTTGTTATCTCCTGAAATTCATCGTTTGGGGCATTATCAAAATTTTATTAGCGCTGGCGAATTTTTCTTTGAAGCAATGTGCAAACACATCACTTCAAAGAGGGGCAAAATGTATACATCTAAAATTTGTCTGGAGAAAATTAATTAAATACTTGTTATTTAATTAATAAAATCTTTATTTCCTCTACTTATAAATAAATTGTAAAATTTATTTATATCGTTTTTATTTCTTAATTCTTCCTATCTAAACCACTTTCTCCATGATTTAATTAAATAAAAAATATAACTAATTTTTTTTATTTGATTAATTCCCTCCAACAAAATTTGAATTTTAAAATTGGAATTTAGTCACATTTCTCCATATTTTCTAACCTTCCTTCCACCTCATCTTCCACCTCACCATGTGTCACATGAAATTAAATATTTTTAATTTCTAAATGGGCATTTATCCTCAACAATTTTAACAACCTCTGAGACACATGGCTTCTCCTTTCCACTTATTCCCTTATACAGTTGGCAAGCTTGTTCTATTAAAGGGGACAACTTCCTTGATTCTCTCTAACCTCTCCGCTTCTCACTGTTGATCTCTCTAGACTAAATCCTAATCATCTAGTGTTGCCACATCACTTGATACCTTGGTGAAATCTATAAATAGATGCTCATTTACAACTTTTCAGCAATAGAGAGCATAGCATAAATTTACTCAGCAAAAATACTTTCAGCATTAGTGAGCTTAGCATTTGCATTTTAGCTTAGAATTTAACATTTGATTTCAAGTAGTGTTATAATGGAAATTTCATTTCTAGGAAATTAATGGTGCAGGAGCACCTAGGAAGCATTAGGTAGCACTAGGCAAATTTGTGAGCCTAGGATGAACTTTTGTGGTTTTATTGCTTTAAGGTCATGTTGACCATTTAGTTTTGAGTTAGAGGTGTTAGGACATGTTAGGAGGTAGGTTGATCAGTATCTCATGGTAGAATGGATGAGTTTCATAGTTTGTTTCCACTAGGATTCATTAGGAATTGGAAATAAAGCCCAAAATGTTGCATTTGTGCAATTTTGGCCTAATGTGGTGGTTATGTCCAACCAAGGGGAGAAGTAACCAATTTTTGAACCTTTATAAGGAGGACCTCGACTTGGAATGGAGGTTGGAAAATATTTTGTATCATTTGGAGTTTGTAGTTCATATGGAAAAACAATGAAACTCTTGTAATTTTTTGGTTTTTAGCTCTTATTAGTGTGTTAATGCAGGGTTCCAGGCACTGAGCAGTGTGTGGCACGTGTAATAATTTCCTTTCAAGTTTTGTGTGGTTAGTAGTTAAGTTGTTTCATCATTTCCTAGCTTTGTTCTTAGTTAGTTTTGTTTATTTGCATTGTTGATCAGTCCGGCAAGCTATCAATCATGGAGACTTAGACCTCTGTCTTCCACTATACTTGGTGTATAGTCTATGGGGTTTGAGGCTAAGCTCCATGCCTATAAATAGTTTAGGTCTAGGAGTCTTCAGAGGTTGAGTGATCATGAGGAAAGTCTCTTCCTAGGCGAGCTTGGCAATGCCCGGCTAGAAAAGATAGGGAAAAACAAGCATTAAAGTTGCAGGGGTGTCAATCCCCTGGCAAACCCAAGTGTGTGGTGGACGTAGGAGGCCTTGCAGAGGCTTGGCAAGAAGGATGGAGCCCTAACAGATCGCATGGAGGAAGAAACAAACTGACTGTTCTCAAGAAGGTCAGAAATTGGCTTAAAACAAGCCTAAATTTGCTAAGTTAAGGGTTGGAGCAGTGTACGGATAGTGGAGGCTCCAAATCCCAAAAATCTTCAAGGTGTGGGAAAGGGTACCATGAATCCCAAGAAAATATCCTAGGTCATTTAGAGGGTTTTGGAGTGGTTTCCATTTTTTTTGGGTTAGGAGACCTATTTGGGGCTCAAGGGCTAGTAGCCTTTTTAACCCTAGAAGAGGGTTTGGTGAGAGCGATGGAGAATTGGATATTGGTGGATGATCAAGAACCCTAGGGGGATGGTCTTGAAGCCATGGGAGACATCAAACACCCCTACAATCGAATTAGTGAAGTTTGGAGACTTAGCTAGCCTTTAGGAAGATTAAGGGCTAAGAAGAGAATGGCAGAGAGAGCACCAAGATTGGCTTGTTAGGGAAATGGAGATGATAGTAAGGTTGGCCAGGAGAACCAGGGGTGCCTAACAAGCATTAGGGCCTATAGGTTAAGAAGGTGGAGAGTGACACCAAAGGGGTTTGCCAAGGTGAGACCCAGAGCATGGGATAGTGAGTGTTCCACCTAACCCTACCCTATCAGATTGGTATCAAAGCGAGCAAAAGATTTGGGAAGAATATTGTATGTCAAACCTTGAATCTAGTGGTTCTACCATCATGGTGACAAATGCTGAATTGGCTAAGATGGTTGAAGAATAGGAGGATGAAAATAGGCTAATGAGGGAAAGAATAGCCCAACTTGAGCAAGTAATGAGGAGCGCGCAGTTAGAAGGAAGGATACCAAAGGAAGAAGAGGTTGCAGAGGAAGACAAGACCCCTGAAGCTAACCTTGTTCTGAAAGAAGAGCCTTTCTTGAAGGCATTGAAGGATTTGAGTGGAAAATCACTTGAAGGCATACCACTGTTTAGTGGAAAAATGGAAGCTGATTTAGTTGTGGATTGGATAGAGGGAATGGAAAACCATTTTGAGTGTGATGGGGTCACAAAAGCACAAAAGGTAAAGGTGGCCAAATCAAGACTAAGAGGTTCTGCCTTGACATGGTGGAAGTTCATTCTGACAGAGAGGGAAAAATAAGGCAAGCAACCTATATCTACTTGGAAGGGAATGGTTGCCAAAGTAAGGGAAGCATACATGCTGGATGATTATAAGATTCAATTACACAAGAAGAGACAGAGTTTGAGGAAAAGAGACCAAGATGTGAACACTTACACTGAGGAGTTTCAAAAAATTTGTATGAGATCTAATGTGACAGAGGACGAGAGTCTCAAGGTGGCTAGATACCTTAATGGATTGAAGTGGAACATTCAAGAGGAGATGACTCTTCTAAGTCCCAAGACAGTACACCAATGTTACCAATTAGCTATCAAGATTGAGGAAAGAAGTAGTAGGAAACAAGAACAAACTTCTAAGAGCAGAGGTAAAGGCAGAGAACAAAGAGGACATAGAGGTGGATACCAAGGTAGAGGGATTGAATAAAGAAATCAGGAAGAGTCTAAACTCACATAGCATGGAAGTGAGACATCTTCTAGAGGAGGATATAACAGAGGTAGAGGACCTCAAGGAGGTTCAAATAGAGGAAGAGGAGCAGGCAGGAGCAATTCTTACTTTGCTAATATGAAGTGTTACCATTGTGGACAAGTAGGTCATCCTGCTTATACGTGCCCAGAGAAAGCATCTTCATCAAATACTAAGAAGAGAGTGGCATATGCACAAGAGGAAACCATGAGTGTCAAATCACCAGAGGTTAGTCACATTGAATCATAAGTGGGGGAGAATCTGATGTTTAGTAGAGTTTTGATCAGACAACCGGTCAAGGAGGAGCCAAAACAAAGAAGATCCTTATTTAGAGTGAAATGAAAAATACTTGGGAAAGTATGCAAGGTCATTGTAGATTCAGGTTCAACAGACAATAACATCTCAGAAGAAGCAGTAATGAAACTGAAAATGAAAAAGGTACCCCACACTAACCCCTACAAGGTAACATGGCTCAACAAAGGGCAGAGTGTTCTAGTGAATGAGCAAGTAACGATGGAGTTTTCCACTGGAGGGTATAAGGATAAGTTAGTTTGTGATGTTTTACCCATGGATGCATGCCATATACTATTGGGTAGACCATGGAAATATGATAGAGGTGCCATATATGATGGGAAAGAGAACACCATCTCATTCAAGAAGGATGGGAAGACTTTCAAGTTGCAGTCACTGTCAGAAGAAGAAGAGGGACAGTCAAAGACACCAAGTGTCATGTTGAGTAGTGACAAAGAGTTCCTTAACAACCTACATCAAGGAGGTGAAGGATATGTGGTTATGTTACAACCTAAAGAAGAAGACAAGGCTGAAAAGATAGTCATACCTAGAGCAGTCCTAAAGTTGTTGGATCAGTTCAAGGACATTGTAAGTGATGGTACACCTACAAATTTACCACCAAAGAGAGCCATAAGTCATCAAATTGACTTCATACTTGGAGCCTCATTTCCAAACAAAGCAGCATACAAACTTACACTAGATCAAAATCTAGAGGTAGCTAGACAAGTGCAGGAGT
Source organism: Sequoia sempervirens (assembly GCA_007258455.2). Taxonomy (NCBI): domain Eukaryota; kingdom Viridiplantae; phylum Streptophyta; class Pinopsida; order Cupressales; family Cupressaceae; genus Sequoia; species Sequoia sempervirens. Next base: position 584,142,581 of record VDFB02270651.1, on the reverse strand, counting down.
TATTGGATCAAGGATTGATTCAAAAGAGCATCAGCCCATGTGCAGTACTAGTGGTCTTAGCAAAAAATAAGGGAGGTAAATGGAGGTTATGCACTAATTCTAGAGAAATAAATAAGATCACCATTAGGTATAGGTTTCCTATTCCTAGAATTGAAGACTTAATGGATTGTCTTGGAGGAGCTCAATACTACACAAAGTTGGATCTCAATAGTGGATACCATCAGATCATAATTAAGGATGGTGATGAGTAGAAGACAACTTTTAAGACAAATGATGGGTTGTATGAGTGGAGAGTGATGCCATTTGGCCTCTCTAATGCCCCTAGCACATTCATGAGGCTCATGAATGAAGTGCTTAAAGACTTTACAGGGATATTTGTGGTAGTGTATCTTGATGAAATCCTCATATTCAGCAAGACATCAGAAGAGCATTTAAAACATGTGGAGTTGGTTCTTAGAAGGTTGCAAGAGGAGAAGTTGGCAATCAATCTAGAGAAGTGTGAGTTCTTTAAGTAAGAGCTTGTATATTTGGGTTTTGTAGTGTCCAAAGGATCATTGAAGATGGATCCAAGTAAGGTTGAAGCTATCCTAAATTGGCCTACACCAACCACATGGACTGAGGTAAGAAGTTTTCATGGATTGGTTCAATTTTATAGAAAATTTATAAGGAACTTTAGTGGTATATGTGCACCAGTCCTAGATACAATCAAGGGTGGTTTAAAAACTAAGTTTAAATGGACCCAAGAAGTTGAGAAAGGGTTTGAGAAACTGAAACAAGAGGTGGCAACTCAACCTATTCTCTTATTACCTAGTTTTGAAAAAAAATTCACCATTGAATGTGATGCAAGTGGAGTGGTAGTAGGAGGAGTGCTAAGTCAAGAGGCTAGGCCTATAGCCTTCTTTAGTGAGAAGCTCAATGAATTAAAGAAGAGGTATTCAACTTATGACTTAGAACTTTATGCTTTGGTTCAGTCACTTAGGAAGTGGAGGCATTACCTTCTACCCAAGGAGTTTGTAGTCTTTACTGACAATCAGGCACTTAGCTATATCAACACTCAAGAGAAGTTGAGTAATAGGAATTTGAAATGGATGGAATACATCCAAACTTTTACTTTTACCATTAAGCATAAGAAGGGATAGTTGAACAAGGTGATAGATGCACTAAGCAGGAGATTGTTGATAGTGCAAGAGATACAGATCAAGAGCATTGGCATAGAGAGTTTCAAGGACCTCTATGGTGAAGATGGAGACTTTTCAGAGGCCTACAAGGTATGTTTAGACTTTGAGAATAATTTCCATAGCCAATACTCTTACTATACTTTGCAAAGTGGTTTTTTGTTCAAAGGAAATCAGTTGTGTGTTCCAAGAGGATCAATGAGAGAAAACCTCATTCAAGAGAATCATAATGGCAGTCTTAGTGGACATTTTGGCATCAACAAGACTTTAGAACTAGTGCAAAGATTCTATTATTGGCCTAAGTTGGCAAGAGATGTTAGAAAGTATGTGGAAAAATGTGTTGTGTGTATGAAAGCTAAGGGAGGAGCTAGTAATGTTGTTCTATATCAACCCCTACCCATTCCTAATAGACCATGGGAGTGTGTAAGCATGGATTTTGTGGTAGGCCTTCCTAAGACCAAGATTGGTTTTGACAGTGTCTATGTAGTAGTGAACAGATTTAGCAAAATGAGTCATTTTATCCCTTGCAAAACTACTCATGATGCTAGTTACATAGCTCATCTCTTCTTCAAGGAAGTTGTAAGGATCCATGGATTGCCTTTGAGCATTGTTTTAGATAGGGATGTGAAGTTCATGAGTCACTTTTGGAAGACTCTATGGAGTAGATTGAGTACCAACCTGTCTTTTGGATCAGCTTACCATCCTCAAACCAATGGTCAAATAGAGGTGGTTAATAGGGTGCTAGGTAACCTTCTAAGGTTCCTAACTGAGGATTATGGATAGACATGGGATATGGTTATCTCATAAGCTGAGTATGCTTACAATGATAGTGTGAACCGGACCACAGGGAAAAGTCCTTTTGAGATTGTGTATGGAATGCATCCAAGAGGCATATGTGAGCTCAAAGATCTTGGAGCTATGGACCATAGAAGTGGACATGTAGAAGACTTCAGTCAAACCATGAAAGAGATTTAGGAGCAGGTAAAGAAGACAGTCACCGAGGCTACACAAAAGTTGAAGGAGAAGGAAGATTTGTCAAGGAAAGATGTACAATTTGTAGTAGGAGACTATGTCATGGTCCACCTCAAAAAATCAAGGTTACAGAAGGGTACATCAACCAAGTTGTAGATGAAGAGATTGGGTCCATGCAAGGTAGTAGCCAAGTATGGGCATAATGCATACACGGTGGAGTTACCTACCGATCTAGGGATCTCTCCAGTGTTTAATGTAGCTGATTTGATCAAGTACAAGGGATCAATCAAGGATTTGGATCAGAACAATAGGGAAATCTTCAAGGATGTAAGCAACATACCCCTACCTACTCTAGACAAGCAACAAGCAGAAAAAATCTTGGAGTCAAGAGTGAAGAAGGCTACAAGACACAAGGTATACATGGAGCACCTTATCAAGTGGAAGAACAAGCATGAATCAGAAGCCACATGGGTACAAGAAGATCAGTTCAAGAAGTTTGGTATTGACCTATCATTGATCTCTCCTTCCATTCCTTAGTGTTTGGGCAGAGAGGGGGAGAATGGTGCAGGAGCACCTAGGAAGCATTAGGTAGCACTAGGCAAATTTGTGAGCCTAGGATGAACTTTTGTCGTTTTAATGCTTTAAGGTCATTTTGACCATTTAGTTTTGAGTTAGAGGTGTTAGGACATGTTAGGAGGTAGGTTGATTAGTATCTCATGGTAGAATGGATGAGTTTCATAGTTTGTTTCCACTAGGATTCATTAGGAATTGGAAATAAAGCCCAAAATGTTGAATTTGTGCAATTTTGGCCTAATGTGGTGGTTATGTTTGACCAAGGGGAGAAGCAACCATTTTTTTGAACCTTTATAAGGAGGACCTCAACTTGGAATGGAGGTTGCAAAAGATTTTGTATCATTTGGAGTTTGTAGTTCATATGGAAAAACAATGAAACTCTTATAATTTTTTGGTTTTTAGCTCTTATTAGTGTGTTAATGGAGGGTTACAGGCACTAAGTAGTGTGTGGCACGTATAATAATTGTCTTTCAAGTTTTTTGTGGTTAGTAGTTAATTTGTCTCATCATTTCCTAGCTTTGTTCTTAGTTAGTTTTGTTTCTTTCCATTGCTGATCAGTCCGACAAGCTATCAATCATGGAGACTTAGACCTCTGTCTTCCACTATACCTGCTGTATAGTCTATGGGGGTTGAGGCTAAGCTCCATGCCTGTAAATAGTTTAGGTCTATGAGTCTTTAGAGGTTGAGTGATCATGAGGAATGTTTCTTCCTAGGCGAGCTTGGCAATGCTCGGCTAGGAAAGATAGGGAAAAACAAGCACTAAAGTTGCAGGGGTGTTAATCCCCTGGAAAAACAAGGTGTGTGGTGGATGCAAGAGGCCTTGCAGAGGCTTGGAAAGAAGGATGGAGCCCTGACAGACTGCGTGGAGGAAGAAAAAATTAACTGTTCTCAAGAAGGTCAGAAATTGGCTTAAAACAAGCCTAAATTTGCTAAGGGTTGGAGCAGTGTACGGACAGTGGAGGCTCCAAACCCCAAAAATCTTCAAGGTGTGGGCAAGGGTACCATGAATCCCAAGAAAATATCCTAGGTCACTTAGAGGGTTTTGGAGTGGTTTCCATTTTTCTCGGGTTAGGAGACCTAATTGGGGCTCAAGGGCTAGTAGCCTTTTTAACCCTAGAAGAGGGTTTGGTGAGAGCGATGGAGAATTGGAGATTGGTGGATGATCAAGAACCCTAGGGGGATGGTCTTGAAGCCATGGGAGACATCACACACCCCTGCAATCAAATTAGTGAAGGTTGGAGACTTAGCTAGCCTTTAGGCAGATTAACGGATAAGGAGAGAATGGCAGAGAGAGCACCAAGATTGGCTTGGTTAGGGAAATGGAGATGATAGTAGGGTTGGCTAGGAGAACCAGGGTTTCCTAACAAGCATTAGGTCCTATAGGTTAAGAAGGTGGAAAGTGACACCAAAGGGGTTCGCCAAGGTGAGACCCAGAGCATGGGACAATCAGTGTTCCATCCAACCCTACCCTATCACTTAATTGTTACATTATCATTACAACCTTTTCATAGCACAACCATTAGCTTAGAATTTTATCATTACATCACTTAGCATCATTTTGTATGCATCATATCATTCAACACATCATTTAGCATATCATCCTTCAAATTCATCAATCATGTAGATGTAGTTACTGTTTTCTACATTTTAGTTTAATGGCTTCTCATTTCTTAGGTGTCATCCCAGTAGTTTAGTGCATACTTAAAATTTGAGAGAACTAATACATGATCCTTAAGAATAGAGGATGATGGAATGGCTTTGAGGAATTTCTTTATCAGTTGTATTGTTAAATTTGATTTCCTGAATGTAACACATTGCATCGATTGTGTGGCTTGAATTGATTATTTTTATTCCCATATTTTACACACACAAACCAGTTGAAAAATCACTTTAGACTCTAAGACACACTAATATCGTTTGTCAAAGAATGAAGCAATGTGAGATAAAATATAGAACACCATCTACCTAATCTAACAACACTGCTTTAACACAATATTCAAAAGAGAGGATGTTATGCATAATACTGATGAAAATGTGTGGCATTGATAGGTTCTTTTAGAGGTATACCATCCATTCATGTTAATGTTTAGGCACCAAAACCATAGTTTTCTTTGATTACATAAGGTCCTAACCAATTAGGGCTAAATTTTCCTTTTTCATTTGGAAGAGCATGTACATTACGCTGATTTTTATACAACACCAAGTCACCTTTGTTAAGTGCATGAGGGATTACATGATCATTATAAATATGTTTCATTTTCCTAGAATAAGCTTGGAGATTCTCAAGAGCATTAATACACCATTCATAAGGAAATTCAAGCTAATACAATCATTTCTCTTTATAAGTAGTATCATCAATAAGCCCTTTAAAAGAAATTTGTAGTGAAGGAATCTCTAACTCCAAAGGAATTATTGCTTCAATACCATAATTAGGTTACAGGGAGTATTTCCTATAGATATTCTAATACTTGTATGGTAGGACCACAACACAAGTTAGTTGAGTATTCTAATCTTTGTTATGTTTACTTACTATTTTTTGTAGGCTCAAGAGTCTTACTAGTTGATTCCACTTGACCATTTGATTGTGGTTAATATGGCATCGAAAAGCGATGTTGAATATGAAATTTTTCCAAGAATTTCTTCATGTCATTGTTCTTAAATGGATTTCCATTACTTGAAATCAATACAAAAGGAAATCCAAAGAAAAAAATAATGTGTTCAAATATGAAACGACATATTGCATCAGCTATGGTAGAATGAATAGGAATAGCTTCTACCCATTTTGTAAAATAATTGGTTATGGTAATGATAAATGTACGTCTAGCAAAAGAAGGCAATGATATTTTTTCAATAAGATCCAAAATCCAAATCAAGAATGGCCAAATACGAACTTGGGCACAAAGCTCGAAGTGGAGAATGAATAAAATTGTTGTGCTCTTGAAATTTATGACATTTCTTAATGCATGCAAAACAATCTTGTTTCACATGTCTCCTATAGTATCCTATACGAACTAATTTTTGAACTTACAATCTTCCTCCAAAATTTCCTCCACAAGCACCTGCATGAGCTTCATTAAGTGCTATAGGGATTTTATTTTTTTTAATACATATAAGTAAAATACCATTAAATTATCTTTTGTATAACATGTCTACAATGATTATATACTTAAATGCAAGCTTTCAAAGATGAGCTCAAATGTTCTTAGTTGTAGGCTCAGGAAAAGTACCTTCTTTTAAATATTTGAATATCATTGTGTATCATTCGCTAGAATTTTCAATATCAATTAATAACACTTCTTTTCTTTTATCATCTATCGATGGTTTGGGAATCATTTGAACTATAAATGTGAAATCAAAAAAAGGATCTTCAAGAGACGTAAGGGAAGTGGCACTTGCTATTGCATTTGTATGCTGATTTTCCTTTCACAATATATTTGCAATTGTATTTGATTCAAATTTATCTAATAATGTCATTGTGAGGTCTTTATATTGAATGAGCTTATCATTTTTTTCTTGACATGAACCATTTATTTGTTTAATGACTAATAGGGAATCACCAAATGTAAAGATGTGTTGGAGACCTAATGCAAATGTTACACATATACCGGCTATTAAAGCTTCATATTATGTAGCTGCATTTGTACATAGGAAGTTTAAATGAAAAGATAAGGTTATAGGCTTACCTGAAGGAGGAATTAGTATAACCCAAACTCCAGAGCCAGTTTGACACTTAGAACCATAAAAGTATAATTCCCATGTTTCTTTTTCTTTTTGACTAGTCAACACATTCTCTTTAGGGAATGTGTTCGTATTACGTAACACTAAGGGAGAGGGAGTTCCAATTAATTGGTTGGTCAAGGATTGTCCTTTGATTGCCTTCTGAGAGACAAATTTAAGATCAAATTTGGTTAACAACATAACCCACTTAGCTAACATCCTGACAAATCCCTTTTAGCAAAAAAGTTTTTTAAAGGATCAAATTTTGTCATCACATGAACTTATGTGTTTAATAAGCAGTGTCTCAATTTACTAGTAGAAAATACGAGAGCCACACATTATATTTCATTCGTTGTATATCGTGTCTCGTAATCAATTAGGGTTTGGCTAATGTAATTATTTGTTGAAAAATGGATATATAGAATATCACTTTTCTCCAACTATCATTCAAGTATGTCCTAAGAGTCCTAATTTGATTGACTATCAACCTCACAAGGTGAGTCAGTTCTCAACAAGGAAGACCTAGGAAGGGGTTCTTTAATCTTTTAGTGGTACACAACCAAGAAAATGCTTGGAAAATACAAATAAGCATTCAACTCACAAAACCTAGTAATGCAAGCTAAATGAAGGATGCAAATGATGAAATAATGAAACAAGTTAGGGTATGTGTACTTGAGAAATCTGGAAATGTGAAAAGGATTTTGGAAATGCAAAGAAGCTATCAAAATGAGCTATGGAGGACAAAGATTCCCTTACTGTTGTCTTTGTCTTGCTATGATATTTCATGGGAAATGTGGAATCTTTGGATGTCAAAACTAGATCTAGAAGAATTTTTGAAAAATACCCTTGAGAGGACTAAGATGCCCTAAATGGTGACTTTGTCTCATCTAGAATTTTTGAAATCTCTAAATGTGGTCTTGAGGCTTGATGTATGCACTTCCTTCTTATCTGATCTCAGGTTCTGAAACTTTCAGATCTAGCCTGTAGGTGAGTTTCTATGAAGATGACAACTTTGCAATGCAACTTTGAAACTTTTCACTTCAAATGATCTTCAAGTCTTCAACCTAAATCTACAATCACAAACATGCAAGAGGGGAAAATCTTGTTGATTGTTAGTGAATGGGGGTTTGCCTTGGTCAAACCCCTTGTTGGTAATTAAACCTTGAAATGGAATGAAATAGGATGAGGGAATGATGAATGTACAATATGCAATGCTACAACTCACCAAACCCTTGTTATAAAGTCTACAAACTTGTGTGAAATGGGTAGCTTGGATATGGATCTTGAATCAAAGAATGGATTGATAGATATGAACTTGAATTGCTTGTTTGAATCAAAACCCTACATCACAAATGTTAGCACAATAACAAACATGATGCAACAAGATCTTTGATATGATGCTTGAATCTTGATGATGGCTCAAATTGTTGATGAAATGCTCTTGAATGCTTGAATTCTTGGATGCTTAGATTGCTTGCTAGGAGAAAATGAGATAAGGAACCTTGTATTTATAGTTATCCATGCTTAATATCCCAAAATTACACCACACCAAGCCGACATATGAATTCCTTTATTAAAGGAGGCTAAATCTTGCTTGAATTTGAAATTAAATCCCAAAAATACATCAAGGAGGACTAAGATGCCCTAGATGGAGTCTTAGTCTTGAGGCATGAAACTCAGGGCATAGACTCCAAAAAGGGACCTATTTAGGGGCTTTCAAAATTAGGGTCCCAATACCTTTGGGGGACAAAGACGCCCTAGGTGGTGTTTTAGTCCCGACCCAAAAATCAAGGAAACTCAAACAAAATAATTAAATTATCATTTATCCATTGGAGTTTGTTGGGATTAACTAGAAAAAGATATAATTCATTGGGCTTGTGGATGCAAAATAGGACCAATTAAGACATAAATAGGGATAAATAAAGCAAGGTGGGCCCAAACAAGTGTGAAAATGCAAGTGTATGCATTTTCCTACACTACATTTATCCCCCACTTTAGTGAGAGGAGGAACTTGATTCAAAATCACACTAAAGTATCCAACCATGCAATCAAAATGGGTTCAAATGTATGAATGCTAGAGATAGGATGAAAATAACCAAGAGGGATGATCAAGCCCCTAGGATCAAGATCATATGGCAAACCAACATAGGTACAAAGGAACAAAAAATGTGGATGATATATGAAGCCATAACTTGATCACAAGCATACACCATAAAAGATAGAAGAAGGAAAATAAAAAAGGAAAAAGAAAAATGCCATGGATCAAGCTTCGACTAGTTGTCCAATGTGTTGTGGACTAGGTCTAGGCTATTTGTCCAGAAAATGTTTACAAGTGGAACATGCTTTCCACTATGCAAACAGAATGCATGCTCACATGGGCTAGTGAAGCTAGTTGTTCACTAGCTGAGCCCCAGTAAGTCCATATCAACGTCATACCCCCATGTCTATGATAAGGACAAAAAGAAAAATGCACGCTCACAAGGGCTAGTGAAGAAAGTTGTTCACTAGGTGAGCCCTAAGAAACCATATCAAAGCCATAAATCCATGACTTTAATAAGGTACAAAAATATAATGCAATAAGAAAGAGGGATGTTCAAAGGGATTTTACTTAGTTCGTGCAAGGTATCATCTTAGAGAACATTGTGCTTAAAGTCTCCAAGAGAGGACAAGTCAAAGAAATATCATGCTCTCAGAGGAAATAAAACCCAATGACACCACCAAGAAAGGAATGTATCATAGGAAGAAAGAAAATAACATAATGAAACATGAGTGTCGATGTATGCCCCCACTTTAAAGTAGTTGATAACACCATTCCTATGAGCAATTTCTTTCAATTAGAAGGAGACATGAGAGCTTATTCAAAAATCCCTATGCCAAGTCATATGCTTCCAATAAGCTACATCATGAGAAGGGAAGGGATTGCCTCCAAAATGTCTAACTTAGTACATCACATGTGAGCCAACTTAAGGCATGATGTCCACATCCTAAGCTTGCTCTTATATACATGAAAGGTGGTCAACTAGCCAAAAGATACAATGACAAGTGACATACGTGGACAAGGCTACCTAACCCCTTGTCCCCACTTAGTGTAGGACAAGGGTGAGTCGAAATGAATGATGAGGTGCATGCCAGAGTGAAAATAAATATGAATTAGAAGAATTAGGTGCCCCCACATAAGGAAGGCTACCAAACTCCTTAAGGTGTTGGATTTTAGTACTCAAAGCCTTGCATTCATTAGTAGAATGACCATGAACTCTATGATATACACAAAATGAAGTCTAGTAATAAAATTTCTTTCATGTTTTTGGAGGGAGAGATATCAAGCGATCTTGGAGGAGTCTCAAAAAGATACTCTCTTGATAAAAAATAGAGGATGTTCTGTTATTGTGCAAAAAAGATATCTTTTGTTTAGGAGGCAGTGTCATACCTACACAAGACTCTTTAGATTGCAGGATTTTGTACTCTCCTTTATAGGAGGGTGTAAAATCTAACAAATTCAAATCATTAGTGTTTTGTGTGATGAAATTTACTTTAAGTAAATATTCCTTTGTTTCTTTTCCTTCTTGCAAAGTATAACATTCAAGACCACTAGTGTTTATCAGTTCAGGATGCACTACTATTAAAGTTCTCTTAAAGAGGAATCTTTTGTAAGAGTGTTGATGTTGAGTGAAGGCTTGTTTATTTCTATCAATGGACGATAACCTAGATCACTAGTCTTTTCTTGCATTTGAGGCTCTATAGGGAAACAAAGACCTTGTTCTCTAGCACCACATCCTTTTCCACTATGTCCAAGATGTTTCATAAGCTCATAACCATTTCCATAAAGTTTTTTCATTTCTTTTGGAGTTAGTGGTTTTTGATAGTTAGCTTCGCCAAAGTTTTTTGTGTAGTTTTCTTTTTCTTCTAAAGTGGTTGAGGTGGATGCTTTCAAAGGGTTGTCTAAATTTTGTGTTGACATTATTGCTTTTTCTTTTCCCTTATATAAATCTTTGTTTATGATCTTGTATTATCCCATAAATGTTGGTTTGAAATTCAACAATTCCACATTATCTAGTGATATCATTGTGAAGCGTTCTACTTGTGTATTTGGTGTCAATGTGTTTAAAGGATTTTCTTTGTTTTTCTCAATGTTCAAAAAAAAAATTGGTTTAGGGTTAGCTTCGAGTGTGTACACTTTGTTGTTGTAGATATATTTCATTTTTTGATGAAGAGTATAAGGCACCCCATTAATTGCATGAATCCACGGTCTACATAAAAGAAGATTATATGAAAGATCATGAGGCATAACATTGATTAGTGTTTGTAATGTGGCCTTGCTAGCTTTAATAGGTAAAGTGATTACACTAAGCGGTTGTTATCGTACATTATCAAATCGATTAATAGATAAAGAGGTGGGTTGGATTTTTGATTTATCGACACCAAGATTATCCAAAAGGTTTACACTACACACATTTAAGGCTGGGCCATTTTCAACAAGGGTTCGTTTTATCCCCGTCATATTGTATTGAGCTATGATCATGAAAGCATCACATTGTTTTTGCATTTCCAAAGGAGGGAGATCACTTTGGTGGAAAACAATGTCATCATTTATTCCTTGAATCATTGTTGTTATGTCATTTGGTTGGGAATTAAAAGGGATATGAACTTGTTGTAAGGCTCTTTGAAGCACAGTGTGATAGTTAGGTGAATTATGAATCAAGTCCTAGAGGGATATCTTTGTGGGAGTATTCTTAAGTTGTTCAACAAGATCATACTCCTTTCCACTTTGTGAAGGAAAATGAGGGGGACCTGGTAAGATAGGATTAGGAAATGGGAGAGATGTTGAAGGTTTTTTTCTTGGTTGTGGATTATTCCTAGTGTTATATGCATGAGCAATGGTATTGTAATTTGGTTGCTGTGAAACATTGTTCTTAGGTGGTATGAGGATAAGGACGGGTGTATTTTGAACTTATAGGATTTGAGAGGGTGGAAAAATGTTAATTTTAGGCTTAGGAGAGTACTCCAAGGGGTATACAATGTGCAATAACCTCAGAAGAGTTATCCTTATTTGCATGATATCTTAGTGAAGAGGAGTCTAATGTTACTTCATCATATTCATCTAAGGAATTACTATTGTCAATGTTCTCATTTTCTTCCACTGCTATATCTTCCCTAGTAAGATAGTTTTTAGGAGAACTACAAACCAAATGTTCTTGAAATTCAAGAACTAGTTCTTCTAAGATGACTTCATCACATGTAAGGGAGTTGTCAATGGTTGAATTATCTTGTTCATCAATATCTTGTCCACTAAGAGAGGTAGAAGGAGAGAAACAACTAAGACTCTCAAAAATCTCATTGATTGGTTCTTCTAACACAAAAATATCTTCTTCATAAATAGGAGAGATATTAGGAGAAGAACAAATATGATCATTCAGATTGTCTGAGGTTGTATTATCTTTCACTAAAACACTCTCATGGGGAGGGGATATGAAATTTTTATTGTGTGCCTAGAAAGGTAAGGTACTAACATTGTTTGACCAAAATTGAAAAGCACTTTTAACCATCTCATGCATTGGTTTAATAATGTAAACAATGTATGTCCAAAGATGAAAAACAATTTATCCAATGTATGCAAACTTTAAGAATGCAAACAATGTATATCCAGAAATGAAAAACACTTTTATCAAACTTATGCAAAGTTTTATGAATGTAAAAATTGTATATAAAAATTTGGAAAGTACTTTTATCCATATTATGCAAAGTTTCAAAGATTTGAGCATTTTCAGATCTAATGATGCTTGTAATTGAAATGATTTCTAAATGAGATCCTTAAATTGATGTTTTTAACCTAGATGCATAAAATAAATGTTCCCGAAACTTTCCAAACTTATAGTATATGTCACCAGGAGGCTTAGGAAGCACAAAAAAGTAGATTTAAATCTTGAAAAACTGCAGCTTCAAACTCAGCAAGGACTAAGACATTAGCAAGGGCATCTTGGTCCCACTGAAGGAATTTGAAGGTTGGTGCAGGGGAAACCATGGGTCTAAGGGACCTAGAATCATTTGTTATGTTTTGTTTTGTTTTTCTAATGTTGGAATAATGTCTCATGGACCATTTCATTGCTTTGTGATATGTATCCTAGGGATTTGGTGGAGTTTTGGTCTTGATGACCAGCTTTTTGTATAAACAAGGTCTCCATCCTCCTTTGTAAGTCTAGTGCATTTTTGAAAATTAATGAAATAAGGATGCCTTGATTTAACTATAAACTTGAGGGGATTAACCTTGCTCATTTGAGTTTTTTTGGATGCCTTTCACATATTTTGGAAGCATCTTTGTTGGAAATTTGGTGAAAATTGTCTAAATTGCCTTAATTAGGCATTAAAGAGTAAAAAAATGAAGTCTAATTATGTTTCCAATAGCCAACTGATTCAAATGGAAGTTGGAGGATGTTGGAGGGAGTTAGGAGGCTTCAAATATGCCTCTCTTGGTTGAGGAAAGGCTGTTGAACAAGTTTGGAAGGAGTTTCTAAGAAGAAGTTGTTGTTTTCTGTGTTTTTCATAAAGAAATTGCTGATCTTGTACATTGTACGGACTGTATGTGTTTTTCCATTCTCTAATCCTATAATTTTTGGATAGATAATTGAATAACCTTTCTTTTAGCATTGGAATGGTGTGATTCATTGAGAATTGAGTGAGTTATCCCCATTTTACTACCAGGTGGTCTCAAACCCCATGTTTTTCCTATAGAATTTGTTGATCACGTACTTGGTACGGTCTATAAGTTTTGGTTTATGATTGAACCATGTAATGGTTGGAAAGGTAATTGAATAAGATTTATTTTTGAGTTGGATTGGTGATATTTCATTGAGTAATAAGGGATATATCTTAATTTTACTCACGGGTGGTCTGAAAACCCTTAAAATTAGGGTTTTGAGAGAAAAATGTGGATTTCTTCCATTCCCATGTTGTAAAGTGGAAAAATCCTTGTGGGATGGAATATATGAGGCTGTAATAATATTTAATAAAGGTATTAGAGAATGGAAGGCTCATTGGAGGAAGTGGTGCAATGTTTTTGGCTTGACATCTCTATGTGGCAAGCCTAATTGATAAGCAAAAAAAGTGAGTTTTTGCTTGATTCTGAAGAATCTGTTTAAGAGGCACTTAGGAATGATGGTAAAAGGCATGGAAAACCTTTATGAGTTTTATTTTTGTCTTTGGGGTGAAGGGGAGATCCTAGATAGTCAAGACCCAGGTGTAGGTCTATGAATTAGGTCTCTTGGAGGAGTCGTAGAATGGCTTATTGTGGTTTGTGACTTGAAAATTATCAGAAAAAGGTATTGAGAATTGGTAGAGGTCCATTTTGGATGTCTAAATCCATAGGTTTGGTGTCTTGAAATTCCCCCATGTGGATTTTATATTGACTATCCTACCAGGTAAGGCTACTAGCCTTAAGCGAGAAAAGTGCCTAATTCACCATAGTTTGTGGAAGTTTGTTGAAACCTAAGTGCAAGGAAGTTGACACACCTTATTATAATCCAAAAAATACATGATTCAATGTTTCCAAGGTCTGTAAGAGGTCTGAGTTGTGAACCCTATGTGTGAGAGGGCTGATCTCTTAAAGAGTAATGGAGTTTAAGGCTCCATGTAAGAGTATTTGATAGAAGCATTTAAGTTGAGTGTCTTTGCCATCATAGTTGGGTGTTTTCTATCCCTTCCACTCTACATCATAGTGGTATCAGAGCCTGATTGCAGGTAGTTTTTGAAAGGAAGTCATCATACCTCCAAAAGCTAGACTGCTGGTTGCAAAGGAGTTGAAGGCCTTGAGAGAAGAGATAGAGGCCTTAAAAGCAATGAACAAAAGGAGAGGAGTGGCCATTGAGGAAGAGAGTTTCTCTAAAGAAGAGCTAGAGGGTGAAGAGGACCCTCAAGGGGAAGAGATACCCCCTCATGAGAGAAGAATCCTTAAAGAATTGCAAGCATCAAGAGGAGAGTCCTTTGAAGTGAAGATGAATCTACCGGTGTATAATGGGAAGATGGATGTGGAAGAAGTGTTAGAGTGGGTAGAGGCATTCAATAATTACTTTGAATATAAAGAAATGGTAGAGAATATGAAGGTAAATTTTTCCAAAACAAAGTTGAAGGGATCCGCCTTGACATGGTGGAATTTCATCCAAGGAGAAAGGGTGAAGATGGGAAAGTCCATGATCAACTCATGGGATAGGATGGTGCATAGGTTGAATGCACAATTCCTTCCTACTGATTATGAGGTGCAGGAGTTCAAAAAGAGGCAGAATCTGAAAAAAAAAGACCTGGATGTTTCATCCTACACCGAGCAATTCTACAAGTTGAGCATGAGATGTGAACATGTAGAGAGTGAGAAGGAAAAAGTGGCCAGGTATATCAATGGCCTAAGGATAAACATACAAGAGGAGATCAGTTTGGTTACTCCTAAGACCATGGAGGATTGCATACAAGTTGCACATAAGGCTGAAGAGAAGATAAAAAGGAAACAAGAGTAGCAAAGTAGAGGAAGAGGTAAGAATTTTAGAGGTAGAGGCAGTTTTGGGGGTAGAAATCAGTCCCAAAAACATCAAGAGGAGTCTAATCCTAATGAATCAAGTGGAGAATCAAGCAATAGAGGTGGATTTAGGGGTAGGAGACCCATTGGTAGAGGCAAATTTAATGGAGGGAGAGGTTCTAATCAGTTTTCAGGGAGGTGTTACACTTGCAACCAGCCTGGGCATCCATCCTTCAAATGCCCTGAAAAGAAAGGATAAAGCTCTCATGGTGGAGAGAGGAGGAATAAATTGGTAAATGAAGATGAAGAAAGTGTGACCTCACCTGCAATAAACCTCACATCAGAAGTTGGAGAGAACTTGATGATTAGGAGAGCATTGCTCAAGGCACCAATCCCTGAAGAACCCCCACAAAGAAAGGCACTCTTTAGAATCAATTGCAAGGTACAAGGTAAGGTGTGTAAGATAGTAGTGGACTCAGGATCAACTGATAATCTTGCTTCAATTGAGATGGTAGAAAAATTGAATTTGAAAAGGATTTCTCACCCTAACCCATACAAAGTTTCATGGATTAGTAAAGGACAACAGGTCTTGGTGAAAGAGCAAGTATGGGTAGAATTCAACATTGGGTCATACAAGGACAAGATCCTATGTGACATCATCCCTATAAATGTGTGCCACTTGCTACTTGGGAGGCCTTGGTAGTTTGATAGGAAGGCCAAGCATGATGGGGAGAAGAATACATACTCCATTGTGAAGGATGGGGTGACTTAAAACCTCACACCTCTCATAGAAGAAGACAAGGCAAAGCATGAAGGGCCTAGTGTTTTGATGGTGGCTGAGAAGGAGTTCATGAAGACC
Source organism: Sequoia sempervirens (assembly GCA_007258455.2). NCBI lineage: Eukaryota > Viridiplantae > Streptophyta > Pinopsida > Cupressales > Cupressaceae > Sequoia > Sequoia sempervirens. The sequence continues at coordinate 584,126,788 of VDFB02270651.1, read as the reverse complement.
TTGAAGGAAAGTGGAGGAAGAGGATTCTTCCTGATTATGAAACCAAAGATTTAAGAAGATCTACCCAGAGGGAAGGAGAAAGATGCACCTAGAGAAGTCCAAGAGTTGTTGGAAAGCTACAAGGACATAACAGTAAATGAACTACCTAGTTCCCTACCTCCCATTAGGGATATAAGCCACCATATTGATCCGATTCTAGGGGCTACATTTCCCAATAAGGCTGCATGCAAAATGACACCTTCTCAAAATGAGGAGATTGCAAGACAAGTGCAAGAATTGTTGGATAAGGGGTAGTGAGAAAGAGTTTGAGCCCATGTGTTGTTCCTACTGTCCTAGCACCAAGGAAGGATGGGAATTGGAGGCTTTGCACTGATTCAAGAGCCATTAATAGGATCACAATCATATATAGGTTCCCAATGCCAAGGATGGAGGACCTTATGGATTGCCTAGCAGGGGGATCTTACTTTTCCAAGATTGATTTGAAAAGCGGTTATCCTCAGATAAGGATCAGAGAGGAGGATGAATGGAAGAAAAATTTTAAGACTAATGAGGGCCTCTATGAATGGTTGGTGATGCCCTTTGGGTTGTCAAATGCCCCTAGCACCTTTATGCGCCTTATGAATGAGATATTGAAACCTTTCATTGGAAAGTTTGTTGTGGTTTATTTAGATGATATTCTTGTGTTTAGCAGGTCTAAAGAAGAACATTTTAAGCACCTTAACATGGTATTGAAGAGGTTACAATAGGAGAAGCTACTAATCAACATGGAAAAGTGTGAATTTATGAAAGGAGAACTAGTGTACCTTGGATTTTTCATCTCCAAGGGATGTTTGAAGATGGATCCTTCAAAGGTGGATGCTATTCTTACTTGGCCAACACCAAAATCAATGGGAGATGTGAGAAGCTTTCATGGACTTGCAAGCTTTTATAGAAAGTTCATCAAGAACTTCAGTCAAATTTGTGCACCCATCTTGGACACCATCAAAGGAGGTAATAAGGGTAAGTTTTCTTGGACCAATGAGGTTGATAAAGGGTTTGAATATTTGAAAAATAGAGTATCACAACAACCTATACTTGTACTCCCTGATTTTGATAAGGTTTTTACCATTGAGTGTGATGCTACTAACCAAGCAATAGGGGATGTCTTGAGCCAAGAAGGCAGACCGGTTGCATTTTTCAGTGAGAGGATGAATGAAGCAAATAGGAAGTATTCTTCCTATGATTTGGAATTATATGCTATGGTCCAAGCCCTCAAAAAGTGGAGGCAGTACTTGTTACCTAAAGAATTTGTTATTTATACTGATAATCATACTTTGAGTTTCTTGAATGCACAGGATAAACTCAATCATAAGCACATGAAGTGGGTGGAGTCTTTACAAGCCTACACATTCACAATAAAGCATAAGAAGGGCCAAGAAAATAAGGTGGCAGATGCTCTCAGTAGAAGGGCACTTGTACTGCAAGAGATCCAACTCCAAAGCATGGGGGTTGATGCATTGAAAGACATGTATCATGAAGATGCAGATTTTAAGGAGGTATATAACATTTCTGATCAACATTTGAATACTTTTCATGGTAAATACTCTAATTTTTTGTTGCGAAATGGTTTTCTCTTTAAAGGAAGTCAATTATGTGTGCCTAAATGCTCAATGAGGGAGAATATTATAAAGGAGAAACACAGTGGGAGTCTTGGAGGCCATTTTGGTCTTGATAAGACCTTAGAACAAGTAAGGAGGTTCTACTACTGGCCAAGGCTGCAAGTGGATGTGAGAAAGTATGTAGAAGGATGCACAATCTATCAAAGAGCAAAGGGAACTTCATCAAATGCAGGGCTCTATCAGCCACTCCCCATTCCTAATAGGCCTTGGGAGAGTGTAAGTATGGATTTTGTATTGGGGTTGCCTAGAACCCAAAGAGGTTTTGATAGTGTTTTTGTGGTGGTTGATAGGTTTAGTAAGATGGCACATTTTCTTCCTTGTAAATGCACCAATGATGCATCTAGTATAGAAGGTCTCTTCTTTAAGGAGTAATGGAGTTTAAGGCTCCATGTATGAGTATTTGATAGAAGAATTTAAGTTGAGTGTCATTGCCATCATAGTTGGATGTTTGCTATCCTTGCCACTCTACATCAAAGGTTCAAGAAACTGGAGCAGAATGTAATCAACGAAGAAAATATTCTGAGCCATGAGAGGGACTAAGATTCTAGGAAGGGTATTTTTGTCCCAATAGAGGTTTTTGTCAGAAAAATAACAAATTATGAGTTGATTACAGTGTTCCCAAATCGCCTACCCAGGGACCTGATGTTTAGAAACAAAAAAATGTGCAAATGAATGCAAGAAAATTTAACTAAGAGAAGCAATTGGATGCAAAAGTGAATGCAAATTTTCTTTTTCAATTTTGAGTGCAATAAAAATGTTTCTAAATACAATTAGGATGATGAACAATGTACTTTTTTAGTTTTTCAATGACATAAGATGATGCAAGGAAGAAAAATGAAACCTATATGCACTTTCACTAATGCAAATATGAGAAACCCTGGATGCAATTTCACTAATGCAAGATTATATGCAAGAATGAATGCAACCTAGATCTAGGACTTTAATGAAATCCAAATCAAAAAATGAAAGCTCAGAAATTTTGGGTTCACCAAAATGATTCATTGAAAAATGGGTATATAGAATATCACTTTTCTCCAACTATCATTCAAGTATGTCCTAGGAGTCCTAATTGGATTGACTATCAACCTCACAAGGTTAGTTAGTTCTCAACAAGGAAGACCTAGGAAGGGGTTATTTAAGCTTTTAGGGGTTCACCACCATGAAAATTCTTAGAAAAGACAAATAAGCATTCAAATCACAAAACCTAGTAATGCAAGCTAAATGGAGGATGCAAATGCTGAAATAATGCAACAAGTTAGGGTATGTGTACTTGAGAAATCTAGAAATGTGACAAGGATTCCGAAAATGCAAAGAAGTTGTCAAAATGAGCTATGGAGGACAAAGATTCCCTTACTGTTGCCTTAGTCCCACTGCTATTTTTTGGGGGAAATGTAGAATCTTTGGATATCAGAATTGGATCTAGAGGAATTTCTAAAAAATCCCCTTAGAAGGACTAAGATTCCCTACATGGTGACTTAGTCCCATCTGGAATTTCTGAAATCTCTAAATGTGGTCTTGAGGCTTGATGTCTACACTTCCTTCTTCTCTGATCTTAGGTTCTAAAATTTCCCGATCTAGCTTATAGGTGAGTTTCTGTGAAGATGAGAACTTTGCAACTTTGTAACTTTGCACTTTAAATGATCTTCAAGTCTTCAACCTAAATCTACAATCACAAACATGCAAGAGGGGAAAAACTTGTTGATTGTTAGTGAATGGGGGTTTTCCTTGGTCAAACCCTTTGTTGGTAATTAAACCTTGAAATGGAATGAAATATGATGAAGGAATGATGAACGAACAATATGCAATGCTACAACTGGTGCGGGAGCACCCAAGGCCTTCAAGGAGCTCTTCAAAGGTCAGAAGTGTGCAGGGGTCAGGAGGACCTTTCCATCATATCAAAACATCAATTATAATCTTTTGAAGCCTATAATGGCTTTCGAAATGGGAAAGAACTTGAAAGGAGTCAACTATCCTAAGGGTCCTGATAAGGACCCTAGGACCAAAATGCTTTGTAAATGGAAAAATAATTCTCTAGGAGGTTAGATAGGTTTATTATGATTTTATTGTGTCAAATAAAGTTGGATATTAAGGATCCAATGGTTTTTAGATAGTAGAGTTTAATAAATTGCAAATTGGAAATTCAAATTTTCAAAAATCCACTTTAGGTAGGAAAATGAGTTTTAGGTGTTTTAGAGGTAATTATGCATTGTAATCAATCCAAAATGGTTGGATCAGTTGGGGAATGGTTCTATAACCCCAAAATAATCATTTTTATGGAGTTTGATCAATTGGAGAGGTGACTGTACGGATTGCTACAGGAAATAGTGAAAGAAATACAGTTTTCTTGCAATTTCTTTGAGTTTTTTGATGAGTTTTTTATTTCCATTGAAGTTATGATCATTTGAATTGTGTAGAAACTTTAATTTACATGTTTTTAAACCCTTATAGGTTTTGAGAGAAATAATAAATAATTTTTTTGTACAATACATTGACTATCCTCAAGAAAACACAAAATTTTCCACTAGTTTGAGGGTTTTTCATGGATAAATGATCCATTTCATGGGAAATGTGACTGAGACCAATGAAATGGATCATGATTAACTTGTATCATACCAATATAACAATCTAGAAGTGCAGGAAAAAGGAATCATATGGTGTACACCAAGTTTTGACAGTGCAAGGTGCATGAGGATGGGGGTTAAAGTATAGCAGTAGAAGATCTGCCTTAATGAGGGGTTTTTTTTTGAGTTGGGATAGTCTAAATATGTTTTCCTAATGGTGTAGGGTCAATAAAAAAGTTCCGGAAGTGATTGGAAGGTTAGTTTTCAAGAAGCCCTAGTTTTGAGGCATTTTATGGAGGGTTTTGTGGTTGAGCATGTTAGGGGTGTCATAGAAGCCTAAAAACTTGGAATCCTTGGTTTTGAGTCATTTTAAGGGACTGTTGAAAGTTTCATGGATATGGGTTGAGTTTAAAGAGAGGTTGCTTTGGAAAAGAGGGCTAATTAGGCCTAGTTTTTGAGGAAACAACATATTTTGGTTGGTGAGTTTTGAAACAAGTGCCATTAGGGAGTTGATATGTTGTTTTCCATCATAAAACACATCTTAATCAGTCATTATATTGGAGGGTCCTTTGGAAAGTTTGAGAGCAAAGTCAAAAATCCTTTGCTAGAGGCCTAGTTGGGCTAGAAGGCCTAGTTAAGGCGGAAAAGTGGATTTTGTTCAAAACAGAGGTTTGGGGCTTTGATTTCATTTAAGACAAGTGTAATTGTGTCTATTAGGAGCATTCCTAGGGTTTGGGTCCATAAGGAAATCAAATAAGTCATTTGGTGCATTATTGAGGCCTTATCTCCATACTGGTGCCTAGTTGAAAGGTTGAGAGTGAATCATTATTAGCCTTAAAACTTTGTGTTTCTTTCAAAGTCCCTGACCCTCTGCATCAGAGTGGTATCAGAGTAGTGAGTAGGTCCTTTAGGGATTGAAGAAACAGCAATGGCAATTAAGAATCAATTGGGAAGAGAGTTGGAGGAGTTGAGGGAAACCTTGGAAAAAGAAAGAAGGGAAAGAAGGGAACAAGAAGCAACAAGAGAGCAGGCCATAGCAAGAGAAGAAAGGAAATGGAGAAGGGAGAGAGAGACCATGCAAGCAATGATAAATAACCTTGAGAGGAGTAGGAGAGAAGAGCAAGAAGACCAAGAAAATAATGATGAAGAAGAAGAGCATGTGAGGGTAAATCAGGAACAACAAGCAGATGAGATAGAGGACCCTGAGGAAAGGAGGCTACTGAGATTGTTGAAGGCTGTACAAGGTCATGGAGGGAAGAGTCACATAGACTTGCCTATCTATCAAGGGAAGATGGATAGTGAAGAGGTGTTGGGATGGCTTGATTCCTTAGAAAACTATTTTGAGTTTGAAGATACGGATGAAGAGAGGAAGGTTAAATTTTCCAAAACTAAGTTGAGAGGCACAACATTGACATGGTGGACTAGTTTTCAAAATGATAGGATGGCAAGGGGATTGGAAAAAGTCTCTACATGGGCTAGGATGAAGAGTTTGGTTAAAGAGAAATTCATGTGAAGAGGATGAGGCAGAATTTAAGACAAAAGGACATGGATGTGATGTCCTATACTGAGCAATTTCACAAGCTTAGTATTAGAGGAGGTGATGAGGAAGAAGATGAGAAAGTAGCTAGGTATATCAATGGCTTGAGGTATAATCTACAAGATGAGATTGGTTTGCAATTACCAAGGACATTAGGAGAATGTTTTCAGTTGGCCATTAGAGTAGAAGAAAAGGTGAAGAGGAAGCAAGAAAGATCAAGCAATGGTGGAAGAGGAGGTAGTTCAAACAGGGGCAGAGGTAATAGAGAACAAGGACAAGGCAGCAATGACAAGAGCAGCAATGACAAAGGCAAAGAGGTATTTTCTGATCAAAGAGGTGGATACACTCCTAGAGGAGGAGGAAGATTTGGACAAGGTAGAGGACCATTCACAGGTAGGTGTTTCAATTGCAATGAACCAGGGCATCCTTCCTTCAAGTGTCCTAAATGGGAACAAGCTGATAAGGGCAGAGATAGGAGAGCTAACTTGGTACAAGAAGAAGAAAACAAGAAGGAGGAATAAAAAACATTCATGGTAGACCCTGTGATTGATGGTGAGTTTCTTATGGTCAAGCAAGGAGAAAGACTTCATCAAGAGCCAAAGGTAACTATCTTTAAGAATAATTGTCTCAGTCATGGTAAGATCTGCAAATTGCTCATAGATTCAGGGTCACATAGCAATTTAGTTTCACTTGATATGATAACCAAGTTGGGGATTGTAACATTTGATCATCCTACTCCCTACAAGGCCACTTGGGTAACTGAAGGACAACATGTAGAGATTTGTAAGAGGGCTTATGTAGATTTCTCAATTGGATCATATCATGATAGGGTGCTTTGTGATGTTATTCCAATGGCTTGTGGTCATATCATCTTGGGGAGACCATGGCAGTGTGCTAGAAGGACATTGCATGATGGATTCCATAATACATATTTGGTTCACAAAGGAGATAATAGATACAAATTAGTGCCTTTGCCTTTGGAGTAGTATAATGATAGTTTTGTGATTTGTTTTGAGAAGGGTTTGCAGGTGAATAAGCAGGGTAAGCTAGGTAAGACAGGGGAAGATACTGGTTGGAGGAGGAGTGATGAGTTGCAGCAGGGTTATGGAGCACACAGTCCTAGAAATCAGAATTTGTGGGACTTAGACAGTGTCAAGGTTGGAGGTATTCAATGCCCTATAATTGAGCATGTTAGTGATGATATCTTTTCACAAGGAAATCAGGGGAATGAAGGAAGAAATAGGGTACAGGTACAAATTGATCTTAAACAGCCAAGAGGACAAGCTAATCCTTGTTTTGATTCTGTCAAGAATGCAGATTGGTAGAAGAGGAAGACAGTGACTTTGGGAGATTATATGCCCTATCATTTGAAGATGAAAACATATGAGAGCAAGGGGTCTTTTGGTGGCAACACATGGGATACTTCTTGGGGCAAGAAATCTTTCTTTCTTGGGGAGAATGGTGCAGGAGCACCCAAGGCCTTCAAGGAGCTCTTCAAAGGTCAGAAGTGTGCAGGGGTCAGGAGGACCTTCCCATCAAATCAAAACATCAATTATAATCTTTTGAAGCCTATAATGGCTTTTGAAATGGGAAAGAACTTGAAAGGAGTCAACTGTCCTAAGGGTACTGATAAGGACCCTAGGACCAAAATGCTTTGTAAATGGAAAAATAATGCTCTAGGAGGTTAGATAGGTTTATTATGATTTTATTGTGTCAAATAAAGTTGGATATTAAGGATCCAATGGTTTTTAGATAGTAGAGTTTAATAAATTGCAAATTGGAAATTCATATTTTCAAAAATCCACTTTAGGCGGGAAAATGAGTTTTAGGTGTTGTAGAGGTAATTATGCATTGTAATCAATCCAAAATGGTTGGATCAGTTGGGGAATAGTTCTATAACCCCAAAATAATCATTTTTACGAAGGTTGATCAATTGGAGAGGTGACTGTATGGACTGCTACAGGAAATAGTGAAAGAAATATAGTTTTCTTGCAATTTCTTTGAGTTTTTTGATGAGTTTTTTATTTCCATTGAAGTTATGATCATTTGAATTGTGTAGGAACTTTAATTTACATTTTTTGAAACCCTTATAGGTTCTGAGGGCAATAATAAATAAGTTTTCTGTACAATACATTGACTGTCCTCAAGAAAACACAAAAATTTCCACTAGTTTGAGGGTTTTTCATGGATAAATGATCCATTTCATGGGAAATGTGACTGAGACCAATGAAATGGATCATGATTAACTTGTATCATACCAATCTAACAATCTAAAAGTGCAGGAAAGAGGAATCATATGTACACCAAGTTTTGACAGTGCAAGGTGCATGAGGATGGGGGTTGAAGTATAGCAGTAGAAGATTTGCCTTAATGATGGGTATGTTTTTGAGTTGGGATAGTCTAAATATGTTTTCCTAATGGTGTAGGTCAATAAACAAGTTATGGAAGTGATTGGAAGGTTAGTTTTCAAGAAGCCTTAGTTTTGAGGCATTTTATGGAGGGTTTTGTGGTTGAGCATGTTAGGGGTGTCATAGAAGCCTAAAAACTTGGAATCCTTGGTTTTGAGTCATTTTAAGGGACTGTTGAAAGTTTCATGGTCAGGGGTTGAGTTTAAAGAGGGCTTGCTTTGGAAAAGAGGGCTAATTAGGACTAGTTTTTGAGGAAACAACAGATTTTGGTTGGTGAGTTCTGAAACAAGTGCCATTAGGGAGTTGATATGTTGTTTTCCATCATAAAAAACATCTTAATCAATAATTATATTGGAGGGTCCTTTGGAAATTTTGAGAGAAAAGTCTAAAATCCTTCGCTAGAGGCCTAGTTGGGCTAGAAGGCCTAGTTAAGGTGGAAAAGTGGATTTTGTTCAAAATAGAGGTTTGGGGCTTTGATTTCATTTAAGACAAGTGTAATTGTGTCTATTAGGAGCACTCATAGGGTTTGGGTCCATAAGGAAAGCAAATAAGTCATTTGGTGCATTATTGAGGCCTTATCTCCATATTGGTGCCTAGTTGGAAGGTTGAGAGTGAATCATTATTAGCCTTAAGAATTTGTGTTTCTTTCAAAGTCCCTAACCCTCTGCATCAACAACTCACCATACCCTTGTTATAAAATATGAAAACTTGTGTGAAATGAGTAGCTTGGATATGGATCTTGAATCAAAGAAATGCTTGATATATATGAACTTGAATTGCTTGCTTTCATCAAAACCCTACATCACAAATGTTAGCAAAATAACGAACATGATGCAACAAGATCTTTGATATGATGCTTGAATCTTGATGATGGATCCAAATGCTTCATGAAATGCTCTTGAATGCTTGAATGCTTGGATGCTTAGATTCCTTGTTAGGAGAAAATGAGAGAAGGAACCTTGTATTTATACTGATCCATGCTTAATATCCTAAAATTAAACCACACCAAGCCGACAAATGAATTCCTTAATTAAAGGAGGCTAAATCGCACGAGAATTTGAAATTGAACCCCAAGAATTCCTCAAGGGTGGTGCAGGTGCACCCTTGGAAGAGTATGCCTCCATGAGGCAACCTTAAGTTTTGATTTAGAAATGTTAGTATCATGTTCTAATAAGGTCAATTTGTCCACAATAATCTTGTTTTAGGTCATAGTTAAGCATTTTGGGTTAATTAGGGCATTAAATGTAAAGATTGCAAAAAATTGCCTAATTATTGTCATAAGCAATATTGCAAAAGTGCAAAATATTCCAAATAGAGGAAGGTGAATAGTTAAAGTAGTTAAGGAGTGAGTTTGAGAGGATGGTTTGGATTTATAAAGGCTTTTTGTAACCTCATTTTCTTCGAGGAAGATTGGGAAAAGTTGTATGAGGAAGAAATTCAATAAAATGCTCTATTTTTCAATTATTTTCTTGCAATTTCTGTGTTTTAAGCCATTGTAAGGCCATGATTAGTATATAAAACTTTTACTCCTCCATTGTAGATGTAAGCCCTGCGAATCCTCTTTAATATGCACTTGGTTTTATTTAAATTCATTCAATTTGAGAAAGTTATGACGAAATCCCTATAGGTGAGTTAAGCCCTCTTCTAGGTTAAACCGTGAGCATACTAAATATGAGAGGTATGCCCTATATGATGCAAGGTAGAATACATATAAAATTGAGAAGGATGGGGTTTCATTTACATTGGAACCATTGATGGAAAATGAAGAAGGAAAAAATAGAGCAGCAAGGGTAATTATGTGTGGTAAGAAAGTATTTGTGCAAATAGAGGATGAAGAGGAAGCAAAAGTTGAAGCCATTTCAAGGCCTGAAGATGACAAGAAAGCAATATTGCAGCATGATGCAATGATAAAAAGGAAAGAGGAAGAGAAGATGGTGTCAGAATCTATGACAAAGGATGCTAAGGAAGAACTCCTTGAGAAGGTACAATATAAGTCAAAAAAATAAGATGAGATTGTGTAAGAGATAGTGCTTTGTCCATTGATGGGACAGGAAGTGTGTGAGTCTGATAATACAAAATTTTGTGAATTAGATGAGTTAAAGACCCTGATAAGTGAGAGAGATGAAGTAAGTGAAAGTGTGTTGCCTAGGGAAATCCAACAATGGCCTAGGGAGGTCATAGTTGGAGAAGTAGTGTCTCCACTGATTAGACAAGAGGTTGGAAGGAAGTTGCAATCTGCCATGACAGAGGTCTATAAGTCTGATTGCACAGAGGTTCCAAGAATAAAGAACCTGAAGGTAGTGTTGGAGCCTAAAATTTCATGAAAATTTTAGGTTCCCATGTGTGAAAATTTGATTTTGGCACTCAGATGTACAGATGAAAAATCTACTCAAAAGGCCTATTTTGAAAAATCATAATTTGAAGCCAAAGAAGTTCTATGCAAAAAAACCTTGCACGGATGTTTATCTACCATATGTAACTATGCATGCCAATTTTCATCTTCATACGATGAGTTCTGACAAAGTTTCAAAAGGCCAAGTTGAAGGGTTCTGAGAAGGTTTGTTGTCTACACAGTGAAATCTGTCAAAGTCACCAACTTTGGAGGATAATATTAAACAATTGGAAGAATTTCATGACAAACCGATTGGTGCTCTTTATTCTCCCAACAAAAATCTACCTTCATGCCAATTTGCAAAGCTTCAGGACATCATTTGACATTTTTTCAAAATCAAATCTAAACGAATTTTACCCAGTTTGAACAACTGTAATTTTTCAAAATGCCAAGTAAGCAATTTTGAACATTAACAGTTTTTTATTCTGAAAATTTCATGCCAAACCATTTTGCAAGCACACTCCCCTACCCTCAAATAACATACTGGAAAAGTTTCATGGCTTTTGGAGATCATTTGATCAATTTTCTAAGGCAGTTCTGGATGCTACTTGACTCTTTTTGACTGCAGTGCAAGATGTCAAAAAATAGATCCTATGACTACTCATTCAAGTTTGAGTGCTCATATTCAATACAAAGGAATCCCCTCTTGATTCAATTTCATGGGAATGATGGGATGGCCCTTATAATTAACAACCTGGACTTTGCCCCAATATAATAAATTAACTTCCCATGATGGACCTATTAAGAAAAACAAACAAAAATAATAGTCTTCAGATAGTGATTGACATGGAATGCTAATATGCTACTTTGGTAGTGTTGTACTTTCTTTTCATTAAGTGGGGTTTGTTGGTCTCAGATATCAAAAAAGTGGAAATGAAGTTCTAAAATATTGGTACATGGCTTGAACTCTTGAAGACTTGAGATCAAACCCATATCACAGGAATAATATAATCTGTAGTGCATATAGAACCTAAACTTCATATCAAGTAAGCATGTAAAAGGTCCTAAATCACATTTTCTCTTGAAGAGGCCAAGAAGAGATTCATCATGGGCATAGAATTAATTTAGAACCAAGAGAACTTCACATGGACATCCACATTTGTTGGAAAGATAGTTTGTGAAATACAAAATTTTGATAGCTACTAAAAGAGCTAATGGGAAATTACAAATTGATTTTCCATAAATGGGCAGAAAGAGATAGCTAAAACTCAAGTGGAATAACTTACATGTGATTACTCGAATCAACAATTTGAGGGAAAGTATGGTGGTTTAGGGCTATCAAAAAGAGTATCCCCAACAAAGAGTGTTTATAATGCATTGAAACCATTTAAATACAACATTTAGTCTATCTAATACAAAATGTGAATTTAGGGAAGCGACATTATTGAGGATTTGATGGTTGGAAGTTAAAGATAATCCCACTTTTCAAGTTGCTGAAAGAGAAGATGATAATAGATTTTATGCTTGCAATGTTGTCAGTATCGACTGCTCTAGTGAGTATTCATGGACATAAAACTCATTGATTTCATGAAGACAACAATCTCCAGTAACAAGATTGTTACCTTTTTAAAATCATGTTGTGCACTTGCAAAGAATGTTTTGAAGGAGTTGAATATGACACCTTAAGTATGTTGCAGGTCTAAAGGAAGGCCATTTCATGGATATGATAGATTGATTGGAGATGTTTTGGGAGGTGTCAAGCAAGTGCGAGTAGAATGATTATAAATTTGAAGCAGAGACAAAAGCATGCAAACAATGTGACAGAATCCCTTGAAAAGATGTCATCTTATGGAGCACAATGTTCAAGGAATACACCATCAATAGAGGATATGCATATAATGGATCCCAACCAAGCTTTCGACAAGAATGAGGTTACATGTGTATAATATACCATACTATTGATAATGGTCTTTGCAAGAAGGATAGTGTGCAAAGAGCTATTACATGAAATGATAGGGAAATGAAAGGAAGGAAAAGGGCCTTACTCTGAATACTACCTATAAAATTATAACTAAAAGCCTCTATAACCTTACTTCAAAGATAGGTATTTCAAGGTTTCAAAGAACAAAAGTATAGAAGCGAAGGTAGTGATTGCAATATTATCGACAATGATAATATTTTTCTATATATATCCATGGAGTTGGTCCATTTGGGATAGACTTATTTCATGATTAGAGATAAAAAATGTATGACAGTGTTTCCAAATCAAAGTTCCAATGCTGAGCATTGAATATCAATGAAGACCTTGGACAAATAAAGTATGTATTTTCAGATAAGACAGGAACTCTGATATAGAATAAGATGGAATTTTGAGATGCAAGTGTGTTTAGGAGAAATATAGTACCTCAAAGACTTTGATAGAGTATAATTACCAAAAGTATTCTATAGAAAATGAAGAGAAGGAGATTTTTGCAGGTGTAAATGTTGGAGAGACTTGGAAGGAAAAAATGGAGGTTAGAGTGGAACCCAAACTTGCACAATTGCTTCAGAAAGATAATGTCACACCGGAGACAATATTTGCATATGATTATTTCCTCACTTTAGTAGCTTGTAATATAGTAGTGCCCATTATAACGAAAATGTCAGAAGGTGTGAAGTTGGTTGAGAATCAGGGTGAATCTCCTAATGAGTAGGCACTAGCTTATGGTGCAGCTGCCTATGGATATACACTTATACAAAAAACATCTAGTTACATTATGATTGATGTGAATTGAAAAAGGAAGAGGTTGGATGTCCTAGGGAATCACTTGATTAATTGACAGAGGACAACAAGAAGCTGTGAAGAATTAACAAATTCTTCTATAGTATTTGGTAACGAAGAGATCTTTGTATCTAAATTTTTGAAGTAATACGCTAGTTGAGAATTGTTTGCAAGCTGTGAAAATGGTTAAGCCACATCCCTGTGAAGGAAATTCTGATAATACATGGGTGAGCAGTGACTCTTCCCACGTCCCCACTAGAGGAGTCAAGATTGTGTGTGGTGTTGCGAGAGGTCTCTTAATATTCCCCGCATTACTGCAAGGGGTCTCAAATCTATAAGCAGGTATGCGGTAAAATGAGATGTTTGTGGTGGATGTAGCGAGGGAGAAACAAAATAAGAGACATTAATATAATTTTTACATGGGAGATCAAATATAAAATGGTTTATATTTAAATGAGGAAAATATGCTGAAATCATAAAATGACTTATTATGGTAAATATTTATCCATCGAAAGAGAAAATCTAATGTGAAAATTATGGGGAGGTAATTATTTGAGTGGATATGCATTGAAAGGTAAAAATATAAATTTTGTAAAAGGGATGGGTGATTATTTCAATGAACACATATAGGTAAAATACAAAGTGAAATATTTTCACTGAGAGTAAATATAAACGAGAAATCATTGGCGAAAGGATTAAGACTAAAGTATTGTGAAATACTTTATTTTTCACAGACTGGAAAGATCAAATAGATTAAAATTAAAATATTTTAATCTATTGAAGATAATTAATTAAATGAAGAGCTGCAGTGGACGGATGTGAAGGGTTGTAACCCTAAAAGAACAATGTATATATATGTAAAATGAAATAAAATCATCAAGAAGATAGAATCAATAAGTTAGGAACTCATTAGATAGTTGGATAGGTTGGTCAGTCACCTCAACAGAACATTATGTTGTATATTATAAAATATTTTAAAATTATATAATGGAGAAGAATGGATAAATTTGGTGATCCTATTATGGTGTCAGTTGTTTGTTGAAATAATTGAAAATATTATCTAGTTGTCTGCAAGGTTGACATTTCCCTATTATTTAAATTGATATATCAAGGATATTTTTAATTTATCAAAGCACATTTGCTGCTCTTGTGTGGTTGAGTTAACTGGATCCTTCAAGGAAGGATTAAATTCTTTTAATTAATCATAGTAATTTGGAAAAGGTCATTTGGATCAATAAGAAGAACTTGATAATTTCATCCTTGCATGTTTATGCCAAGCATAAACTCATAAAAGTGCCAAACAATTTGAATTGTATCTAGAAATAGGACACACATATCACTTACCTCTTAAATCCATTAGCCCAACAAAAGTAGGCACTAGTCATACCAATTCCATTTTAGAATTTCATAAAATCTTATTCAAAATATTCACATCTCAAATTTTAGTAGGAGTAGTTAGTAAGATTTCATCTCTCCACTCTCAATTTCCATTGTGGATAGATTGCTTAAGTAGAAAACATACAGTTTAATTCTACTTCATTTGTATAGGTACACCCACCTAAGTCTGGCAGAGCTTGAAGAGAAGAAGGTTCAAATACACCATTTAGCCTTGTTCGTTAGCCTAAAACATAGCAAGAATTTGGCAACCTCTTGATGTTTTCTAATTAGTGTTTTTGAGAACTAACAGATTGGAAACTCCGCTGAGGAATAACTTGACAAAATTTGGTAGCAGGAAGCCTTGCCTCATAGAGTCATTAAAATTTTCAATTCAGGTCTTCAACTAGAGATTCATAATTGTGTAGTTTGTAGCTCCCCATCTGAGTCACACAACTAATAGATTGGTGAATCTGTTGGGGATCAAGCCAAATCAACATTGAATCCAAGCCTTTGTTGGTATAGAGTCATAAAAATTTCACATTTTCATTTCATAGGGGATTCCACTGGGGTAAACCAAGAACAATTTCAAAATATTTTTCATTTTCCTACTTTTGGAAAAGTAGGTGGCAACTCTGGAAAAAATTTGATGAAAAATATAGAAGATAGTTTGAAACTACAACATTGCCAGTTAGAAATAGAAGTCACAGACTGAAGTAAGTGTAGTAATTATTCTTTTCCCCATACACATTATGGTGCAATTGAGAATTTTGGAAATGGGGGATTGCACACCATTCACAGTAGGATATTTTTACACCACAAGCCCCTTATCGAATAAATACATATCCTCCATCTCCTAGATTAGTGATCTACCAAAACCCATATGGCCCTCCAAATTTTGTCTCATCCATTAATAAACCATTTAGCTGCAATAATATCCAAGGCTACCCAAATCCTTATCCCTATGAACTGATAGAACTGCTACAACATACCCCTAAATTTTATGGAGAATGGAGTGAATCAGCCCGTAAGCATGTACAACAATTTTGGGATTTCATTGTGGACTTTTAGATTTATCCAGAAGATGTTATTATGAGATGTTTCTCAAGATATTTGAGGAATAATGCAAGAGAATGGTTTATAAGATTTCTCATGCAAAGTATATCTTCATGGGAAGATCTCAAAAGAATATTCCTAAGCCAGTATGAGGACAATGATGATGAACATTTACATATTCAAGAAGGAAGTCAAGATCTTTTAGAGACATTTTTTGGTGTAAGGAGACATAAAGGAGAAATTTGCATGCTCCCTATTTGATAGAATATTCGTTATCCATGGGGAAATACATGTTAATATTCAGCCTAATGATCCCACGTTCATTGAATAGTTCATGAGAGTATATGACCCTGATTCAGTTAATTAGCCTGAGTCATCAAAGCCAACTACTCTTGCAAGACTGTGGTTATGGATAATCAGACATTAGCATGCTAGCAATGTCAAATATAACTACACAAAGAATGATTTTAATGAAGATGGAATTGTTGAAGACCAATCTTCCACCTTGGAAGATGATTGCAACATTCAAGATGTTGTTGGGGACACATCGCCTATGTAATATATTAACCATGATTCAGATGAAGGGGAAGTAAGGCCATTTATGCATTTCCATAGCATTGAAGACAAAAAATTGGAAGTTGAAATAAAAGAAGACATCATGCCCTACAATAATGAAGAAGGAAATGACTATGATCAGTTCATAGAGGATGAATATGCAAGTGAAAATAATTCCTATGACAGCTTGCATGAGGAGGATGAAGCATTTTTAGATAATCAAGATATTGCATCAACTTGTGAAGTAAGTGATTGTGCTGATAATAAATCTGATTTGATGTTTCTTGGTGATATTGAGTGTTGCTATGATGATGAGAGGAGCAAAGAATACAATAATAATGTGGTGAATGAAGAAACATGTTCACTCAACAGTGACCAAATTTCAAATTTTATGACTATGGAATTCAGAGATATGCACACATGAATAATGCTGAAATTGAATGCCCAATGCACATTTCCTTTGACAGTGAAGACACTTTGTGTGAAAATGGTAAGCATGAAATTGTATATTCACAATTACATTTTGACAAAACATAAATAGTTGGTGGTCATGAATTTCATTGCAACATTGCTCCATAAATGCATACTTCTATTAAGTCTTGGGGTATTGATGATTCCAATGTGTTTGGTATACAAATTGTTGATTCTAATGAAGTTTCAAAACCACAACTATGTAGGAAGACTATATGTAATGATGAATATGGTGCTGATATTTTTGAGTCTGATGTTAAAGCCAACATTGATGATAGTAAATGTCAATAAAAACATGATCCATTCTGCTTTCCAGTTCAATTAGAGAGCCAACATGTTCACTCAACAGTGACCAAATTTCAAATTTTCTGACTATGGAATTTAGAGATATGCACACATGAATAATGCTGAAATTGAATGCCCAATACACATTTCCTTTGACAGTGAAGAAACTTTGTGTGAAAATGGTAAGCATGAAATTGTATATTCACAATTACATTTTGAAAAAACATAAATAGATGGTGGTCATGAATTTCATTTCAACATTGCTCCATAAATGCATACTTCTATTAAGTCTTGGGGTATTGATGATTCCGATGTGTTTGGTCTACAAATTGTTGATTCTAATGAAGTTTCAAAACCACAACTATGTAGGAAGACTATATGTAATGATGAATATGGTGCTGATATTTTTGAGTCTAATGTTAAAGCCAACATTGATGATAGTAAATGTCAACAACATGATCCATTTTGCTTTCCAGTTCAATTAGAGAGCCAACATTTGGTGAACAATGAAAAAAGGGATGAAATAAAGTACCATGTAGAGTTTGGTGGTTGTGACTCCTTTTCATATGGTGATAAAATATTTCAGATTATACTTGATACCCAAGTGCATAATAATGGAAAACAAATGGGTAATATCGGGCATAATAGATGGATAAAAAATATTAACAGATTTTGTTGAACATATTTCACTGAAATTTTTAGATTGGGTTCAAAATGGTGTGAGAAAAACCAGGTGTATGATAGAGGAATATAAGGTCCTTTCTTTTTTGGTGGCATTGTGCCATTAGTTGTGATGTGGTTTATACAAAACCATATTAGTTCATGACAAAAAAGAGTTTGAATCTACTGCTCAATAGATAAAACATTTGGTTTGCTCTCCCAGAGACCTGGATTCTTGGTATGCCCACAAGGGGAATACATCCCCAGATGGAGCCACTATTGGAGCCTAAAATTTCATGCAAATTTTAGGTTCCCATGTGTGAAAATTTGATTTTAGCACTCAGATGTACAGATGAAAAATCTACTCAAAAGGCCTATTTTGAAAAATCATAATTTGAAGCTAGAGCAGTTCTATGCAAAACCACCTTGCACGGATGTTTATCTACCATATGTGATTGTGAATACCAATTTTCATCTTCATACGATTATTTTTGACAAAGTTTCAAAAGGCCAAGTTGAAGGGTTCTGAGAAGGTTTGTTGTCTACACAGTGAAATCTGTCAAAGTGACCAACTTTGGAAGATAATATTAAGCAATTGGAAGAATTTCATGAAAAAACGATTGGTGCTCTTGATTCTCCCCAAAAAAATCTACCTTCATTCCAATTTCCAAAGCTTTAGGACATCATTTGACATTGTTTCAAAATCAAATCCAAATGGATTTTACCCAGTTTGAACAATTGCAATTTTTCAAAATGCCAAGTAAGCAATTTTGAACATTAACAGTTTTTGATTGTGACAAGTTCATGCAAAACCATTTTACAAGCACACTCCCCTACCCTCAAATAGCATACTGGCGAAGTTTCATGGCTTTTGGAGATCATTTGATCAATTTTCTAAAGCAGTTATGGATGCTACTTGACTATTTTTGACTGCAGTGCAAGATTTCAAAAAATAGATCCTATGACTACTCATTCAAGTTTGAGTGTTGATATGCAATACAAAGGAATCCCCTCTTAAGTAAAGTTCATGAGAATGATGGGATGGCCCTTATAATTAACAGCCTAGACTTTGCCCCAATACAAGAAATTAACTCCCCATGATGGACCTATTAAGAAAAACAAACAAAAATAATAGTCTTCAGATAGTGATTGACATGGAATGCTAATATGCTGCTTTGGTAGTGCTCTACTTGCTTTTCATTAAGTGGGGTTTGTTGGTCTCAAATATCAAAAATGTGGAAATGAAGTTCTAAAATATTGGTACATGGCTTGAACTCTTGAAGACTTGAGATCAAACCCATATCTTGGGAATAAAATAATCTGTAGTGCATATAGAACCTAAACTTCATATCAAATAAGGACGTAAAAGGTCCTAAATCACAGTTTCTCTTGAATAGGGAAAGAAGAGATTCAACATGGGCATAAAATTAATTTAGAACCAAAAGCACTGCACATGGACATCCACATTTGCTGGAAAGATAGTTTGTGAAATACAAAATTTTGATAGCTACTAAAAGAGCTCATGGGAAATTACAAATTAATTTGCCATAAATGGGTAGAAAGAGACAACTAAAACTCAAGTGGAATCCCTTACATGTACAGTTGACCCGAATCAACAATCTAAGGGAAAGTATGGTTGTTTAGGGCTACGAAAAAGAGTATCCCTAGCAAAGAGTGCTTATAATGCCTTGACACCATTTAAATACAAAAGTTCTTCTATCTAATACAAAATGTGAATTCAAGGATGTGACATTACTAAGGATTTGATGGTTGGAAGTTAAAGATAGTTCCACTTTTCGAGTTGCTAATAGAGAAGATGATAATAGATGTTATGCTTACAATGTTGTCATGAGTATTCATGGAGGGAAAACTCATTGATTTCATGAAGACAACAATCTCAGTAACAAGATTGCTACCTTTTCAAAGTCATGTTGTGCACTTGCAAAGAACGTTTTCAAGGAGTTGAATATGACACCTTAAGTATGTCGTGGGTCTAAAGGAAGGCCATTTCATGGATATGATAGATTGATTGGAGATGTTTTGGGAGGTTTCAAGCAAGTGCAAGTAGAATGACTATAAATTTGAAGCAGAGACAAAAGCATGCAAACAATGTGACAAAATCCCTCAAAAATATGTCATCTTATGGGCACAATGGTCAAGGAATACACCATCGATGAAGGATATGCGTACAATGGATCCCAACCAATATTTTGATAAGAATGAGGTTACATGTGTATAACATACCATACTATTGCTAATGGTCTCTGCAAGAATGATAGTGTGTGGAAAGCTATTACACGAACTGATAGGGAAATGAAAGGAAGGACAAGGACCTTACTCTAAATACTATCACCTATAAAATTATAACTAAAAGCCTTTGTAGCCTTACTTCAGAGATAGGTATTTCAAGGTTTTAGAGAACAAAAGTATAGAAGTGAAGGTAGTGATTGCAATATTAACGAAAATGATAATATTTTTCTATATATATCCATGGAGCTGGTCTGTTTGGGACAAGATTATTTCATGATTAGAGATAAGAATATGTATGACAGTGTTTCCAAATCAAAGTTCCAATGCCGAGCATTGAATATCAATGAAGACCTTTAAAAAACAAAGTATGTATTTTCAGATAAGATAGGAACTCTGATAGAAAATAAGATGGAATTTCGAGATGCAAGTATGTTTGGGAGAAATTACAGTACCTCAAAGACTTTGATAGAGTATAATTACCATAAATATTCTATAGAGAATGAAGAGAAGGATATTTTTATAGGTGTAAATGTTGGAGAGACTTGGAAGGAAAAATTGGAGGTTAGAGTGGAACCCAGACTTGCGCAGTTGCTTTAGAAAGATAATGTCACATCAGAGACAAGATTTGCACATGATTATTTCCTTTCTCTAGTAGCTTGTAATACAATATTTTCCATTATAACAGAAACATCAGAAGTTGTGAAGTTGGTCAAGTATCAAGGTGAATCTCCTGATGAGTAGGTACTAGCTTATGCTGCAACTGCCTATGGATACACACTTATAGAGTGAACATTTGGTTACATTGTGATTGATGTGCATGGAAAAATAAAGAGGTTGGATGTCCTAGAGAATCACTTGAGTAATTGACAAAGGACAACAAGCAACTATGAAGAATCAATAAATTATTCTATAGTATTTGGTAACAAAGAGATCTTTGTTTCTAAAATTTTGAAGTAATACACCAGTTGAGAATTGTTTGCAAGCTATGAAAGTGGTTAACCCACATCCCCATGAAGGAAATTCTGATGATGCACAGGTGAGTGGTGAGTCTTCCCACATCCCCTTCGGAGGAGTCAAGATTGTGTGTGGTGTTGTGGGAGGTCTCTTAATATTCCCCACATTACCGCAAGGGATCTCAAATCTATAAGCATGTATGTGGTAAAATGAGATGTTTGCGGTGGATGTAGTGAGGATGAAACAAAATAAGAGACATTAATATATTTTTTACATGCGAGATCAAATATAAAATGGTTTATATTTAAATGAGGAAAATATTTTGAAATCATAAAATGAATTATTATGGTAAATATTTATCCACCGAAAGAGAAAATATAATGTGAAAATTATGGGGAGGTAATTATTTGAGTGGATATGCATTGAAAGGTTAAAATATAAATTTTGTAAAAGGGATGGGTAATTATTTCAATGAATGATATAGGTAAAATACAAAGTGGAATATTTTCACCAAGAGTAAATATAAACGAGAAATCGCTGGTGAAAGGATTAAGACTAAAGTATTGTGAAATACTTTATTTTTCACAAACTGTGAATATCAAATAGATTAAAATTAAAATATTTTAATCTATTGAAGACAATTAATTAAATGAAGAGCTGCAGTGGACGGATGTGAAGGGTTATAACCCTAAAAGAACAATGTATATTTGTAAGATGAAATAAAATCATCAAGAAGATAAAATCAGTAGGTTAGGAACTCATCAGATAGTTGGATAGGTTGGTTAGTCACCTCAACAAAACATTATGCTAGATATTGTAAAATATTTTAAAATTATATAATTGAGAAGAATGCATAAATTTGGTGATTGTGTTATGGTGTTAGTTGTTGTGAAATAATTGAAAATATTATCTAGTTGTCTCCTAGGTTGACATTTCCCTATTATTTAAATTGATATATCAAGGATATATTCAATTTATCAAAGCACATTTGCTGCTCTTGTGTGGTTGAGTTAGCTAGCTCCTTCAAGGAAGCATTAAATTCTTTAATTAATCACAGTAATCTAGAAAAGGTCATTTGGATCAATAAGAAGAACTTTATAATTGCATCCTTGCACGTTTATGCCAGGCATAGACTCATAAAAGTGCCAAACAATTTGAATTGTATCCAAAAATAGGACACACATATCACTTACCTCTTGACTCCATTATGCCAACATAAGTAGGAACTGGTCATACCAATTCCATTTTAGAATTTCATAAAATATTATTCAAAACATTCACATATCAAATTTCAGTAGGAGTAGTTAGTAAGCTTTCATCTCTCCACTCTCAATCGCCATTGTGGATAGATTGCCTAAGTAGGAAAAATACAGTTTAAGTTTGCTTCATTTGCATAGTTACACCCACCTAGGTCTGGCAGAGCCTGAAGAGAAGAAGGTTCAAATACACCATTTGGCCTTTTTCATTAGGCTAAAATGTAGCAAGAGTTTGGAAACCTCTTGAGGTTTTCTAACCAACATTTTTGAGAACTAACAAGTAGATGTGAAGACTGAAAGTGAAGTAAACATGAGTGTTTGGTCAAAGCAAAAGGATGAGTTCAAGCATTCAATAAAGATGATTAGGAAGAGATTTCAAGGAACAAAAGGTTTGAGTTTTTTTGCAGGTACAAAGGCATGTACATCATCAGTTCTTGGCAATAGGAAGGTTAAAGGACAAATTTCAAAGGAAATTGAGGCATATCAGGGCATGAAGAAGTGGATTCTAGGTGACAAGACAAGATGGAGACAAGTTGGCATGGAACAAATCTAACAAAAGGTGAAAATGAAAGTTGTTGCAGGGAATAGAAGACTACAAGGAGGAGAATTGATGATCCAAGAGGACTTGGCATTCTTTTGGCTAGAGAGAATGGTGCAGGTGCACCCTTGGAAGAGTATGCCTCCATAAGGAAACCTTAAGTTTTGATTTAGAAATGTTAGTATCATGTTCTAATAAGGTCAATTTGGCCACAATAAGTTTGTTTTAGGTCATAGTTAAGCATTTTGGGTTAATCAGGGCATTAAATGTAAAGATTGCAAAAAATTGCCTAATTGTTGTCATAAGCAATATTGCAAAAGTGCAAAATATGCCAAATAGAGGAAGGTGAATATTCAAAGTAGTTAAGGATTTGGTTTAAGAGGATGGTTTGGATTTATAAAGGATTTTGGTAACCTCATTTTCTTTGAGGAAGATTGGGAAAAGTTGTGTGAGGAAGAAATTCAATAGAATGCTCTGTTTTTCAATTATTTTCTTGCAATTTATGTGTTTTAAGCCATTGCACGGCCATGATTAGTACATAAAACTTTTACTCATCCATTTTAGATGTAATCCCTATGAATTATCTTTAATATGCACTTGGTTTTATTTAAATCCATTAAATTTGAGAAAGTTATGAGTAAATCCCTACAGGAAAGTTAAACCCTCTTCTATGGTAAACAATGAGCATACTAAATTGTGTTTCTTTTGTTTTTAGCATTGGAAATTCCTATAACTTGGTGGGAACGAATTTTGATAAGTAATTTAAAAGATCTCAAGGTGGAAGAATGTGAGAAGGAGCTTTTGGATAGATTTAACAAAGCCCTAAGCCTGTAATTGTGGACAAAGACTGGTAAAATTAGTATACAGAGGTGCTTTAAAAGTTTAGACTGTGGTGATTGAGTCCTTTTTGATTTTTTTTTGTTTTTGAAGGTTTTTGAAGGTGTGTTATAACCCTTTTTTGATAGGGTTTGGTGAAAGGATAAGGTTTTGGAGTCCTTTGTTTAGACTATCTTGTCATGGAAAATTTGACACAGTCCTAAAATGGGACAGTATTTGTAAAATTTGTAATCTTTCATCTTGAGTGATCATAATATTATTTGAAGAGGGTTAAATTATGAATTATTATAGGCCTTTGAACTGTTGAAGAGTTAACAAGAGTCTTATATAATGGTGTGTCAAATTGAATGATTAAAAGAAGCCTATTTGGGGCCAATTAAGAATAGTTCACTTTTTGAAAGTTCTTATGTTTGAGGTGTCAAGGTTGGGAATTGATTTTGGGTCTAAGTAGTCAAGTTGTGTTTATATGTGGATCTTAATCTTATTAGATGCTTAAACAAGTTCATGTTGAGATCTGAAACCTAAAGTACAAGTTGGAGCACTTGGAGGTCTATACCAATTAAGGGGTTTTGTGAGTAGTTGGGAAGTTAGTCAAGAACCAAGTTGTGAATCATTGTACAAACCTATTGTGTTGCCTCCTTGCTTACATCAAAGGGGGAATAAGACGTACTAGGTGGCGTCTTAGTCCCAAGACATTAAACTCGGGGAATAGACTCCAAAAAGGAACCTATTTAGGTGCTTTCAAAATTAGGGTCCTAAGTGGCGTTTTAGTTCTGACCCAAAAATTAGGGACACTTAGATAGAATCATTAAATTATCATTTATCCATTGGAGTTTTTCAGAATTAGCTAGAAAAAGATATAATTCCTTGCACTTGTGGATGTAAAATAAGACCAATTAAGCCATAAATAGGGATAAATAAAGCAAGGAGGGCCCAAACAATTGTGAAAATGCAAGGGTATGCAGTTTGCTACACTACATGTAATAAACAAGATGTTCTTCAATATTGTCATCTTGTTGAGCCAACAATGCTGCAAGAGCATGGGCTAATGCTACTGTATAAAGAATAAATGGTTTTTCTTGCATAGTGGGTTGTAAAACAGGTGGAGTAGCAAGATAATCTTTCAAAATCTCAAAGTCATGTTTACAATCCTCATTCCACTTAAACTTAACCTCTTTCTTAAGGAGTTGCGTAAAGGTTAATGTTCGATTTTCTAAGGATGCTACAAAACAATGAATAACTTGAATTAATCCTTGTAAAGTACATAGTTGAGAAATGTCTTTAGGAGGTGGCATGTTAATGATAGCATCAATTTTCTTCATGTTCACCTCAATGCCTCTATGAGATACTATAAAACCTAAAGAATTTCCACTAGATCCACATCAAAGACACTTTTTTTTGGATTCAATATCATGTTATATTTTTGCATTATTTCAAATATTTTCTGAAGATTATTCACATTGTCTTGTCGAGTTAAATATTTAGCCAAAATATCATCAACATAATCTCCCAAGATCTTGTGTATGTAATCATGAAATATCAGTGTCATAGCTCTTTGATATGTTGTGCCTGCGTTCTTTGATCCAAAATGCATAACCACAAAAAAAAATGTTCCCCAAGCTATAGTAAATGTTTTCTTGTATTTATCTTGAGGATTGATAAATATTTGATTGTATCCAAAAAATTCATCCATGAATGACAACAAAGCATGTCCCATGGTCAAACCTACTATCATGTCAATATTATAAAGGGGAAAATCATTTTTAAAGGTGCTTTATTCAAATCACAAAATTTCGTACACATCCTAATATATTTATCAGGTTTTGTGACTACAACAATGATTGAGATCCAAGGAGAATAATTGATAGGTCATATAAAACTAGCTTCAAGAAGTTCTACAATCTCATCCTTAACCAATAAAGCTATCTTAGGGTTCATCTTTCATATCTTCTGTCTTACAGGTTTAGCATCTTCTTCAAGAACTATGTTGTGCATCACTATCTTAGCATTGATACTCGATATGTCTGAATAAGTCCAAGAAAAAAGTTCATGAAACTCATGTAGTAATGTTGTGTGATCTTCTTGTTCATCTTCATCAAGGCACTTTCCTATTTGAATCATTCTTTATTTATTAGTTGTATCCATTGGTATATTGATTGTATCTCCCAAAGAAAGTGAATTTTATCTCAAAATTTTAGAATTGTGTTCGCCTTTATCATTTTCAACCTCATTAACTTCCTTTTCATCATCCATTTGTTTAGTAGTAACCATAGCACAAGAAACCCATTTTTTCTTTGGGGGAGTAAATGACTTGTCATAAACTCCTAAAATTATTTCAAAGATTCATCATCTTCAAAGTATTCCAATGATTCTTCGCATGTCGTATCAATCAATTCAGGATGTTTCAAAGTGAGAGTTGTCTTAGGGGAGTTACACATGACGGTGTTGATGTTGAGTGAGGGTCTTTGTGTTGCTTTCATTATCTTAGAAGGACAATATCCAAGACCACTTTTTGTTTCTTATGTGTTAGGCTCTATAGGAACACAAATTCCTTGTTTTTTTCTTCCACATCCTTGTCCACTGTAACCAAGTTTTTTCACAAGCTCATAACCTCTTCCATAAATTTTCTCCATCTCTTTCGGATTTGTTGGTAGTCTATCTCACCAAATTTCATTATATAACTTATGTCTTCTTCTAGAGTGGGTGAAGTAGACGCTTGTGATGTTTCTTTAGAATTTTGTGTTGACATTGCCATTGGTTCCTTTTTCTCTTCAATTTATTTCATTGTAATTTTTGGGTATGTGCAGGATCATGGTATGCCAAAAAGTGGCAATGAGGAAAAAAACACGTCTTTCATCGACCCAAAAACGCAAAAATATCGTGTTGATTTTTTTAGGCTCAACTGTCAGTACACACCACCAAAGCAAACACCAATCCTAGTTTTCCATATCAGATATCCGATTTGGATCGGATATCTGATTTGTAAAAAGAATATATATAAAAAAATTGTTGTTGTTTTAAAGTAACGGTCTACAAATCGGATATCCAATTTGAAACGGATATCCGATTTGTAAACTGTTACTTTAAAACAACAAAAATAGTTGTATATATATGATTTTTACAAATCGGATATCCGTTTCAAATCGGATATCTGATTTGTAAAAAGCATATATATACAAAATTTGTTTTTGTTTTAAAGTAACAGTCTACAAATCAGATATCCGATTTGAAACAGATATCCGATTTGTAAACTGTTACTTTAAAACAACAAAAATAGTTGTATATATATGATTTTTACAAATCAGATATCTGTTTCAAATTGGATATCTGATTTGTGAAAAGCATATATATACAAAATTTGTTGTTTTTTTAAAGTAATGGTCTAGAAATTGGATATCCGTTTCAAATCGGATATCCGATTTGAAATGGATATCCCATTTGTGTACACATAAACCTAAGGATTAATCATCATCAAGTCCAGGGTCAGGTCAAATGGATCCAGAATCAGGTCAAAATCAAAATCATCGAATAAATCATCTTTCATCAGATCAATCATCCGGCATCAGATCAAAATCGATCAAAATCATCAAAATCAGGCTTTTATCCGCAAAAAATCGGCAAAATCAGGCATCAAAGAAAAATCGAAAAATCGACATCAGATCAAAGATCGAAAAAAAAATCGAGATCAAAGATCGAAACCAGCATCTCTTTCAAAAGATCAGCATCAAACAATCAAAGATCAGATCAAAATCAAGTCAGATCGGCATCGAAAAATCATCGATCAATCATCATCCGGCATCAATCATCATCGCGCGTCAAGCATCAGATCCGCATTTCATCGAAATCAAAATCAATCGTCCGGGTCAGAATCCGTCAAGATCAAAAATCATCAATCTTTTGCTCAAAATCAAACCGTCGATCATCATCATCATCGTCAGATCGAAATCCGCGCGTCAAGATCATCGCGTCAAAATCGAATCGACAAAGTCATCAGGCAAAATAAAGTCGAGATCAAAAATAAATCGTTCCAGGATTCAAATTCAGGAAGTCCGAGATTCCATCCGAAATTCAAAATAAATCATCATCAGCATCAAAAATCCGCATCAAAGATTCAGGGTCCAGGATTCAAGTCAATCAAAATCGAAAAATCCATCAAATCCATCAAGTCAAAATAAAAATCCATCATCACTTTTGCTCGCGCATCGGCTCATCACTCGAAGCGTCAAAATCAGATCCTATCAATCCAAATTCAATTCAGGTCAGAATCCGTCAAAACAAAATCGCGCATCGAAATCAAATAAGTCAGATCAAAAATCATCATCATCAAGCGGGTGAGGACTTGTGGAGAGGGGTGGGAGATAGAATGGGGTTAAGCATAGGGATAAAATCAAGTCCAAATTCCGTCCAGAATCCCTTCCAGAGATTCAAAATAAATCATCATCTTCGTAATCCGAGAATCTCGGCATCCGTTCAGAGATTCAAATTCAGGATAAATCAAGATCCGTCAAAGATCAATCAAATCAGGCATCAAAATAAAATCCATCAAAATCAAAAATCAAATCATCAAATCATCGAAAAATTTCATCAAAAACAAAATAAAATTCCAGAAGTCCTTCAGGATTCCGGATCCATCAAAAAATCAAGATCATCATCAGAAATCATCAAAATTCAGGGTCCAGATCCGGTCAAATCAAATCAAATCAAAATCGATAAATAAATCCGTCAAATCAAAATCGTCAGATGGATCAATCAAACAGATCCGAGATCCGTCAGGATTCCATCGGGATTCAGGATCCAGGATCAATCCAGGATTCGTCGATCAAAATCGTCAAAATCGCGCGCGTCCGTCCATCAAAGGATTCAGGATTCAGAGTCGATAAAGCGTCAAAATATCCATCATCGCCAAAATCAAAATCCGTCGTTCCGTCAAAGTTTTCTCAAATCATCACTGCGTCAAATAACTCCTAAAATCGGCATCCAGGATCCGAAGTTCGTCCAGAGTCGAAGTTCGGTCAGGTCCGTCAAAATCAAACTCGGCATCAAAATCGTCCGCATCAAAATCCAGGTCCGGGTCCAGATCAGTCAGATTCAGGATTCGTCCGGTCGGCAAAAGATCAGTAAAAATCGAAACGTCAAAATAAAGTCCAAAATGCCATCCGTCAAAATCGCTCATCAACAAAATCGAAAAAGTCCAGAGATCCACCATCGCATCAGAATCGTCAGTCAAATCAAAATCATCATCTCATCCGGTCAAAGATTCAATCCGGTCCAAAGGGTTTAAAGTTAAGGTTTAAGGAGTAGAGGAGCTAAAATTGAAGAGGAACATAGAGCATTTTGAGAAGGTCCACA